>JARSSU010009662.1:0-112464 GCA_029619165.1 Eurosta solidaginis | reverse complement strand
GGGGCGGCTAAGCGACGGACTCTGAAAATCAAGACGCGCCGAACGGTAAGCTCCGTAAGGTACAGGAGCCCTGTGAGCCGTAGAAGGGAGAATGGCCTGATCACGCACCAACAGCTAAAGATCCGCAGTAGTGAGCCTAACCGGTGCAGGCGCAAAGAAAAACGATCGATATCCGAGAATTATACGAACTCGATAAGGACTAAAAATCCCCTCTGAAATCGCCTCTCCTCCCTCTCTCGATTAGCCGAGCACCCTCTCATCTCATCCCGATCTTTCTATATTTTTTTTTTCATCCTCATCCACGCGATAAAGAATCAACTATACCTCATTCCTCTCCTGCCTTCAACACGGATGGCGATAGGTAATACTTTCTAAGTTAAACGTCGTTTGATGCAGTGGTTACGATAGATTAAGCGGACGTTGTATACCTCCTGTCAAATGCTACAACCGAACATTCCTGGCATTGTAGAGAGTAGTCTATGATCTCATCAGACAATCATCTAAATAACCTTTTAATTGCGGTATTTTTCGGGCGCCTGGTGCCGCGGTGTAAGGACAGTGTGTTTACCTCGCATAGCAAAGGTCAGAATCAGGGAAACCACCTCGGAAATAGGTTCATATGCCGTAAAAAGCTTATCTCCAAAAATTTGTATATACCACCTTTACAAGTAGCGCTCGAAGTAACCATACCTTTATTTTATTTTCTCTCAAAAGGAAATGATATAAGTCCGGAGATATATAATTGTATTTGCTCATCGTGTTAGATATTATGATAACTGGAGTCGGTGTGATATCAAACATGCTGTGTCGACTGTTTTGCGGAAATCGGCTGGGTGTTGGTATGAGTACGCTTACACAGCCACAGATTTGGATCGCCCGATGCCGGTCGTAATCGTCCCAAAAAAATAAACACAAGTATTTAGATGAGCGTGTGTACATTTCAACCGATCACCGAATTGTTGTCGGCGTTGTTGTTTTTCACTGCCGATAAATTCGCGCGTGTTCAATTTTATCGTCCGTAAATGTAAGAAAATAGCAAATATTTCCAAGAGTTCCAAGAGAGAGGAAGCTCCAGCCGCAGCCATATTCTTGCGGTTCACATACTGCTGTGTTCTATAAAGGCCGTCGAAAAATATTACCTACGGCAGCAATTCTTACAATAACGCTATAACAGCTCCACCGCCACCGCATATAGGCGCTGCCACACCACCAAACGCCCGACAACCTGCCACCAAAAAGCGGGCGACCATCTTTCGATTTCGCCACTAAAGCAGGCGTAACAAACGCCGGCCATCACGCTCTACCACCAGCTATAGCGCCACGAAGCCCCAGGCTTATCACCATCACCAGCCATCATAGCCGGCAACTCAAGTACCAGCGAGAACCATAGTAGCGGCAACAGAGGTACACCAGCGGATGTCGCCGGACAGGTCTTGCAAATAAGTAGGTACCGCGCCCTACCGGGTGAGTCGTGCCTAAGTAGTTAGTGGTTTAACCTGTAGAAATCTGGCATAATCAAATATATTTTTTTTTCGATTTGAACTAACCAAATAGAAGCTAGAGTTAGGCAACCAACAAAAAATTGTGTATAGAGCTATATAAGCAATTGATTGCATTTGCTTAGATTTTTTTATATATATATGCTAATAAAAAGCACTAGTTTGCTAGCACTTTATTAGTAAAAAGAAGTTCTTTTTGGCACGCTTGGTAACTTTAGTTTAGAACTTTATTTTATAATTAGTATTCGTTATCAAAATGTTTAACGAATTTGATAAAAGAACTAAATTAAATTTATCTGTTTGCAAATCATAATTAAAAAATTTTGTTTTGACTTATAATTCTATAAAAATATTATATTGATTTAAACATTTAGTATTTAAACAAGCTCAGCCGTGTTTTGAATTTAATGTACCAATTATGAAATATACATACATATTTATGTAGAGTGAGTTAGTAGCGTTAGGATCTTCCAAAAATTAAAGCAATAGAAGATAAATAAATAAATACCAATACACTAAAAATACAATACAAAGTATCACAAAGAGACTACGCTATATAAAGATTGGTGTTATATACCGAAATAAGTAAGGCTTAAAAAGGCGAGTAGTTAATTGTCATTTGCCCTTTTAAATGGAAATGGTGATATCCGATAAGTCGGTGCACATAGAATTTGCTCTAGCTTTTCGGGGATCGGTGATAACTGTCCGCTTTTCTGTCGAACATTTCCGCAAGGCCTGTGATTGACTGAGGTTTATTGACCTAAGCCCCGTCTTCAAGTAGATCCAAAAAAAAAGAGGTTTATGATGTTTGCATACCTCCGGATAGGATTATTACTTTTCCGCTACATTATATAAAAAAAAAGGAAAAAAAAGGTGTTGAATTCGTTTGTGGTATTTTGATATGTATAATAATATGTAATTTATAAGCTGGTTTAGAATATTTGGATATATAAAAGTTAACACACTTTGTAGATAAGTACATAAATGCTTATGCAAAATAAGATAAATATTTAGGTCTACATGCAAACATGTACGTAATTAGATGCGTTACCGTAATAATGCGAACTTCGTTTAATTTTTATTTTTTTTTAAAAAAAGGGGTGTTCCTACTTGCTACATAGGTACATCCATGCATGGGCGTATACGTTTTGAATATACTTAGTCGGTAAGAAACATTTCATCGGAAGTTGCGAACCCCTGTAGTGACGGCTAATACGTATTGAAGTTTGCACTATCGGGTCATGAGTAATCAATCAATTTGATCAATGTTAAAATTTCCGATTATTGAAGCAAAATCCATAAAATGAAATTTGAATGGTGCGTTATATCTAAGTACCATAACAATGGGCAGTTAACGTTAATTACCCAGTAGAACTTATAAATGTTACATGGAATAGAGCTCAATGTTTTGTAATTGAGAGAAAACCAAAACAAGATTCAGTTGAAAATTAAAGGGCCAACGTAGGTCCCTATCTATATATATATATTACAATGATTATTAATTCAGTTTTTTTGTTATATAATGAATCATCAATAAATTTGTAATTGAAATGGTAATGCTGGCATTCAATTTTATTTAGAAGGCACGTAGGGTATACAGATAGGGGCCACCGAATTTTAGGTGCGTCAGTGGCCATGGTTTTTGAGGGTGGGACAAAGCACCGGGCGTCGCAACACCACCCGCGGCTCCCCCTATATATATTCGGCCTTTAATGTGTTTTCTTTTCAGCTTTTGTTATTTTACTTTTCAGCTTTTTTTTTATTTTGATTCTTGAACGTTAGGGTAACCGGTCATATCCGGTTTGGTTAAGTTTTTTTTTGCGTCAGTTTTTTGAATTTTTAAATCTTGGAATGTCAACGGTCTGTCCGTGACATCCGGTTCGGCCGGATGTTGTTTTAGTTTGAATTTATAAGCGTTTTGAGTCGGTCTCTGCGTTTCTGTCAAGGTTTTTTGATTTTTGACAGCTTTCAGTTTTGATAGGCATGATAGGAACTTTTCTCTGTTTATGGCGCAGGAACAGTAAGGTTGGCAAGGACCCGCCCCAGCCGACAATGACTAGCCACTGTGCACCAACACATCATGCCGACCGCCTTCCTTACTGCTTC
Source organism: Eurosta solidaginis (assembly GCA_029619165.1). NCBI lineage: Eukaryota > Metazoa > Arthropoda > Insecta > Diptera > Tephritidae > Eurosta > Eurosta solidaginis. The sequence continues at coordinate 108,859 of JARSSU010009662.1, read as the reverse complement.
CACTGTAAATGCGATTCCATAACACATCCTCGCTCACGTGACATTACGTCTTTCAGCACTGACCGAGGTGCATTTAGATGGAAAGTGCTTCCATTCGTGTTAAACATAGCACCAAATTCATTCTCACGAATGATGACAATAGCTTTTTCGGGTATACCACCCAACGTCGCATTTCTGTACGTCGACGATATTATCGTCATAGGGCGTAGTGAAGCACACCACATTAAAAATCTTTCAAAAGTTTTCAATACTTGTAGATCTTTCAATCTCAAACTTAACCCAAAATAAATGCAACTTTTTACGACCAGAAGTTACATTTTTAGGTCATAAATGTTCAGCCAAAGGTTTGTTGCCAGACGACTCCAAAATAAACGCAATTAAAAAGTATACAAAACCGACCGATAAAGACGCGGTACAACTATTCAAATTATTACAGACGGTTTATACTTAATTTTGCGTATCTGGCAGCGCCTCTAAATCGATTAAGTAGAAAAAGAGTTGAATTCGTATGGGATGTTGAGTGCGAAAGAGCATTTTTATCTTTAAAAGCAGCGTTACTTTCACCAAAATTACTTCAATATCCAGATTTTACTAAACAATTCATTATTACAGTTGATGCTTCCACAACTTGATGTGCCGCTATTTGAAGTCAAGAACAGCAAGGTAGTGATTTACCAATTTGTTTCGCTTCTAAAGCATTTAATAAAGCAGAGCAGAAAAAACCCATTATAGAATTAGAGCTTTTAGCTATTTACTTTGCAATCAAGCAATTTCGACCATACGTTTATGGCACCCATTTTATTGTAAAGTCAGAACATAGACCTCTAGTATACTTATTCAATATGAAAGACCCATCATCAAAACTTTCAAGAATAAGACTAGAACTAGCTGAATATAATTTCACTATTGTATATATTAACGGTAAATCAAACGTTGGCGCTGATGCACTATCGCGCATTACAATGGATGAGATTAAAGAAGCTAACAAACAAATTTTGGCAGTACAGACAAGGGCAATGACAAAAAAGGCAAACGACAAAAATCTACATAGGAAAACAGACAAACACGACGAAAAACAACTTACTTTACATGTTTACGACAAATTTTCATTTAATTTTTCAAAAAAGATTCCACGAATAAGATCTGCAATTACGTACGATAAAAATAATAAAACGGGTTTAAGAATTTTTCCGCATATTAAACATAAGAAACTCGAGTTACTTAGTTTTGAGCTTGTTAACGAAATAATGACTTTAGAGAAATTACTTTCAAGGCTTGAATTAGAAGCCGCAAACGCAAAATTAAGCAAATTGAATGGCCTAAAAATGATATTTTATTCACATATTATATGATTACAAATTTTAAAGATATTGGAAATAAGATTTTAAAATCATTAGAAATTATACTAATAGATCCAGTGGAGACAGTAACAGATGAAGATACAAAATTAAAACTAATGAAAATTTACCATAATGATCCCACTTCTAGTGGACATTGCGAAATGAAAAGACTTTACGCAAAACTAAGAACAAAGTTTTATTGGAAAGATATGACTCGTGGTATATCGAAATATATCAAAAATTGTAAAGATTGTCTTTTAAACAAGGTTAAACCTAAAACAAAAGAAAAACTAGTGTTAACGCCAACACCTTGTAAACCATTTGAAATAGTAGTCATTGATACAATAGGACCGTTGCCAGAATCGAAGTATGGTAACAGGTTCGCAGTTACCATAATTTGCGATTTAACAAAGTACTTAGTAACAGTAGCGGTTCCGGATAAAAGTGCGAAAACCATAGCTTCTGCAGTATTCGAGTCATTTATTTTAACATATGGTCCAATGAATTCTATCAAATCTGATCTAGGCACGGAATATAAAAATGAAGTGTTCTCAGAGCTGACAAAACTTTTAAAAATCAAACACGATTTTTCCACAGCGTATCATCACGAAACGTTAGGTTCAATCGAACGAAACCATCGAGTATTTAACGAATACTTGCGCGCATATCTTAATGACACGTTTTGCGGACTGGGATACTTATTTGAAGTATTTCACGTTCTTCACAATACCACTTCAAATACAGTTTTTGATAATAAATTTACACCGTTCGAATTAGTATTCGGTAGAAAGCCCATTTACCTAGTGAACTTCAAAAAGCAAAAGTTGATCCAATTTATGATGTAGAGAATTACGCGAAAGAGGCGAAATACCGCATGCAAAAATCACTTATATTGGCGCAAGAACTTTTAAACAAACATAAAGTTCGAAATAAATATTATTATGACAAACATGCCTGTCCATCAAAAATTAGCGTAAATGATAAGGTTCTAATACAAAAAGAACCGCGCGATAAACATACAAGTATATATCAGGGGCCGTACGTAGTTAAAGAAATAGATGGAACGAATGTAAAAGTTTTTGATAAAGAAAAGAAAGAATTAAAAACTGTACACAAAAACCGTGTACAAAAGGTACAACAAACATTTAGGCAACTCACGTTTTATTTACAAATACGAAAGTTACAAATTTAGAAATGTAATATTTAAATAATAACTTATTTGAAGCGCACTTCTATACAATGTTCACCCTTGTAATGTATCAAATTTACAAAAACCTATATGTAAACACACGACTTAGTAGCTAAGAGCTAAAGCATAAACATATTGGAAAGATGAATTATATAAATCCAAAAAGCTGAAAACTTATACTTATAAAATTATTTTAAATATGCCAATTGGCATAACAAAAACCCTTAGTGGCATAACAAAAACCCCCTAGTTTCAAAAACATAAGACAAACATATGTTAAACTATACACTCCAGATAAATGAAATTGTAACAAAACGAAAAAAAAATACTTTACTATAATTTATACTACGTAAAACTTTACAAAATACTCTGAGTTATGGTTTTAATTAAACAAAAACTCATTAAAAAATTAATACTTATACCAAATTGTATACATATACCATGCAAATTAATTGCATATTGCAATGCAAAATTTTCAATTACATTGTACAAATAAATTTAATTATCATTAATTAAAATAACATGTATAAGTAAATTTCACTATTATATTTCTACATATTAAATAAGTTTATAATTTTTTTTATTATTAACCGGAAGATAAGCTGATGTATGTTTGAGTTCATCACTTTAACATATTGTCGGGCAAGAACAAGCCAGCAGAATTGATCACTCTGCCGACTTCTTCTTCCCAAAGGAGGGTGATGTAACGACACCCTAAGCGCAACTCACCACATCAAACATGCATCAGCTGTTCTTGGACGAGTTGACCGAATGCAACCCAGCGCTTGGGTGGTTCGGGTATTAAAATTGGATACTTACTGTGAGTCGGTCGTGAAAATACAATTCTTTTAATAAATTGTTAAATATTAGCCTGAGTATATTTGCATACATATATATGCAAGTGTATGTTAAATAAAGTAAAACCATACAATATTAAATAACCAGTTTTCTATTTGTAAAGCGTTGGAGGTAACCTTTTTATATAAAGTGTATGCTAAAACTTAGTATCGATTCTTTTATGTTGTTGTCTGAGACTTCTAGTCGAAGGTTTACTACTGCAGCATAGGCGACCGTTCATGCGTCTGAAAATACATGTAGTTGGTAACTATTTATGCTAGGTGAGGCTCCGACCCATCTGGGAACTTTCAACTGCTCTATTTGGGGAACTTCATCTCTAAAACGATGCCATTCTTGTTGAAGCAGATCAGGAATTGGGTCCCGTTAACCATAGCTGCTAGCAGATAGCCTTTCCCTTGACTATGACTGGTGCTAAAACCCCAGGTATACAGGCGCTAAACTCATTTTCCAATCCCTTAAAGTTACTGGATCAAGTTTTTCAGTTACAAGAAATACTAGCCAGTCATCCCATTGTGTTGTTGGACTTCCTAGCTGATCTAATGCGCGTACGGTTTCAGACCGCACTTTGACAACGCTGCGTCAGTACGGTTTAACTATTCGGCGTGTATTATCGTATCTCTGTAGGAGCAGATCTCATGCGTTCTTAAGGTTAGAATCCGACACGTTCAGACTGCGGAGCATAGCGTCCAGCTCACCCTGCACGCTACACATTGGAGAGCGAAATATCGTCAAGTATACATGTGATGAACGGATCTTTAAAGCTAAGCCACTTTTGAAATTAGCCATCGAACTTTGGTAGCTCGATTTAAGGAAGCGTTGTTCGCGGCGAACTAGGGATTGTACGAATCAGTGTAGACTGACTTAAGCTATCAGTTGTGGTTTATGAAAGTTCATCAATGCCATCATTGATTTCACCCAAATGTTTCGCAATATGCTGCTTCAACAGCAGCAAAATGTTCCTCTTACAGTGCGTCAGCCACCGCTTTCGAATTAGGATCAGTTACCTGCATTGTTCCAAGCTCATCGCGTATAATCTGGCACCATGTATACCATGTGGACCAACCGAGTGCCCCAAAATTAACCACAATTCATACAAAAAATATGGTCCAATTAACATTGCGATGTCCTAGGACTGGACCATATACTCCAGCTCCGCATTACATCAGAGTAACCCATGGAGTACCCACAGTCCAATAAACATCGTGTAGTGATGAATAAAAAATAAAAAAAAACGTGTAGTGATGACAATCGTTAAAAACGAGCAATGATCGGCTTACAATATTGTAACGAATTTACTTGCAAGTCCTCTTATTTGCCCTTTTGCTAGGTTCGTATCGCTAAACTGTTGAATAAATAACTCCAATATTTAATAATGAAAAAATGGCGTTTATTAAAATACTTCACAATAACACTCAAACTGTGCAACGAATAGCTTAATAACCAAACTGATAGCTTAAAGGAAACTGACTTTCAAAATAATACTGCTATTACTCGCTAGATATCGTCTTAGTCGAAACTGCTTGACAACTCAAATCAAACTGAATTCCAGCGCCTCTACATCTGCGGCCTTTTATACTCTCTGGTTTCCTCGTTCGCATCTTCTAGAATCTACTAGCATTGTCCATGAGCTCTCAAACTTCTCAGCTATAACTAAAATTGCACGATTTTATAGCTTCTCTCATACCCCATGCTTGTATGTGTGAGCGACACTTCCACAATTATAATTGCCTACATTTAGGAGCATCTCAAATAAGATGTCTGCATATGGTTGTGCCTTGCTTCTCAGCTGCGTGTACCTACATATGTGTGGACATAATGATTGAATTATTGATGTGAATGTTTGTAGTTTACAGTCTCTCGCGCACACATAGGCGTATAAGTAAATGCATCTATGTGTGACATCTCTCAGCTGCCTTATATATGTGTATACATGATTTGATTATTGACGTAAATATCGCTTAGCATCGCCTTAGTGATGGTATAGCTTAGTGATGCTAATATCCGTGACAATATGTTCGTGTAGAAACATGAGTTGGTCCATTGCTGCATTACAGTGGAGTATAATGGAATGTACTCCAGTGGACCACATGATCCAACGATTTTTGCAGGGTAGTATTCGGCCAGAAAACTCCGCCTTGCACTGAGATATCCTTTATTGGTTTCGCCACTTTGTGTGTCTGCCCCAAAGTTTTGAATGAACTTTGATAGCGATTACGTACTTGAAATTGAGGTTAAACGCGTAGTTGTAATTTGTGTATGCACTTTATAGATTTTCCTAATATGCACGGAGGAGGTGATGCCAAAATGGTACAAAGACTCACAAAGGTTGTTAGTTTAGTGCTCAATGTTAACTTATTAATTATAAATTGATTATCAAATATAAAATATGAATTATGACTCAGTATTAAAACCTGCAGATCCAGTCGGTTTGGTGGTTGAGATGAGCACAAGAACAAAACAGGTTGACAAAAGCGATCGGAACAGCTGTTCGCCGTAGATATGTTTAAGGGCTTCTGCGTTTTCATAAATATGTGCTGGCCACACTTGCATAAATTCTTAACAGGGAGTATTCAAGAGAAAAGTCCTTCAAAAGACTTACGGACCTCTACGCGTTGGCGACGGCGAGTACCGCAAAAGATTAAATTATGAACGGAACGAGCTTTTCGCACAAGTCAACATAGTCCAGCGAATTAAAACGCATCGGCTTCGCTGGCTAGGCCATGTTGCGCGAATGGAAGAAGATGTTAGCAGAGGAAGAGGGTGGCGCCCACTCCGCTAGAAGGACCAGCTGGAAAATTATTTCATTTCCCATGACATGTGACCACTAACAGAACACACAAGAGACTAGGGTGCCTTGTTGAACGGCCATAACCATTTAAACGGTTAAGCGCTAATTAAGTAAGTATCTCATTGAAACTCTAGTTATAGTCCTAACAGGCGGACGGACATGGCCCAAATAAAAATATGATAGTTTGGTATAAGAAAGTCTATATCTATCTCGATGCCTTTGTGCCATTTCGTTATCCAATCAAAGCTATAATACCGTTTTGTACAAGTACACGCCCTCCAAAACACGACCCGAATATCATTTAAATAAGCCAATATACTTAATTAAAGTTATAACGTTTATAAATAATTAGAAAAGTATTTTTACGGGAGTTGGGACCCCACATTCTCCTGTAATAACATCCAAATAATCACATTTAAAATATGAAAATTATGGGTAGTTTGTAGTATATAAGATTGTTTTATTTGTAAAGATGTAAAATAAATTTCTATTTATCCTATAGAAGCCGAGATGAATAGACGTTTAAATCTATAGAAAATCATCGTCTGCTTAAATCTTAACACAAGATCTTGATTATGTAAACCCATTTTTTTCCCCGGACGTTGTGGCAGCCCTCAAGTGGCCCGATGAAACCAGGCTAATCCTGTACATTTTTGTTTTTATTTAATACATAATTCTTTTATACTCAGCTGAGCAGAGCACACAGAGTATATTAAGTTTGTTCGCATAACGGTAATCCGTGACGGCATAAACTAATCGAGATAGATATAGACTTCTATATATCAAAATGATCTGGGCGAAAAAAGAAATTCATTTAGCCATGTCCGTCCTTCCGTAAACACGATAACTTGAGTAAATTTTGAGGTATATTCATAAAATTTTGTACGTAGGTTCCTGGATGCTCATCTCAGATCGCTATTTAAAATGAACGAAATCGGACTACAACCACGCCAACTTTTTCGATATTGAAAATTTCGAAAAACCATAAAGTGCGCTAATTCATTACCAAAGACGGATAAAGCGATGAAACTTGGTAGGTGCGTTAGCCTTATGACGCAAAATACAAAATTGGTAAAATTTTGGACAATGGGCGTGGCACCGCCCACTTTTAAAAGAAGGTAATTTAGAAGTATTCCAAGCTGTAATTTGGCAGTCGTTGAAGATATCATGATGAAATTTCGCATGTACGTTACTCCTATTACTGTATGTGTGGTAAACAAAAACTAGCAAAATCGGATGACGAACACGCCCACTTAAAAAAAAATTTTAAGTCAAATTTTAACAAAAAATTTAATATCTTTACAGAATATAAGTAAATTATTTCAAAATTCAACTCCAGTAATGATATGGTGCAGCAAAATACAAAAATAAAAGAAAATTTCAAACTGGGCGTGGCTCCGCCCTTTTTCATTTAATTTGACTAGGATACTTTGAATGCCGTAATTCGAACAAAAATTTACCAATCCTTGTGAAATTTGGTAGGGGCATAGATTCTATGATGATAACTGTTTTTTGTGAAAATGGGCGAAATCGGTTGAAGCCACGCCCAGTTTTTATACACAGTCGACCGTATGTCCTTCCTATCGGCCGTTAACACGATAACTTGAGCAAGAATCGATATATCTTTACTAAAGTCAGTTCACGTTCTTATCTGAACTCACTTTGTATTGGTATAAAAATGGCCGAAATCCGACTATGACCACGCCCACTTTTTCGATATCGAAAAATGAAAAAAATGCCATAATTATATACCAAATACGAAAAAAGAGATGAAACATGGTAATTGGATTGGTTTGTTGACGTAAAATATAACTTTAGAAAAAAACTCTATTAAGTAAAACAAAATGAAAGAGTTCTGCGGAGCGAAATAAAAAACACTTGAAATCTCGGCAGGAATACTGTTCATGGTATTTCATATATAAATAAATTAGCGGTATCCGACAGATGATGTTCTGGTCCACATTTTTTCTCCTGACTTAGCACTTTTACTCAATATATTTCCCCATCACTCCTCCCCTTTAATAATTGAAATATAACATTATAACTATATATTTTACAAAATATTGTAACGAAGCTTTTTCGTGCCCCGTTACTTCTTTGATATTTGCTGTGGTATACTCGCCGTGCCCAGGGTTCGTTTACAATAAATTTGTATTAAAGGGGCACCTTGCAAATCGATTTAATATAAAAACTTCACTTTCTTTATTGGTTCTGAATTCTATAATATAAAATAAAACGTGTTTGTATACTTAATTTTCAATCTCACTTCGATTATCTTGCGGTATCCTTGATCGCGGTTGCGGGCCTTAGCGGTCCGGCCGTATTCCGTTAGCTGGGTTGATCTGTCGCGCCTTGCGTCGGCGTCTACTTGTATTGCTGAGGCGATGCTCTGTCGCCGTGTTCCGTTAGACGGATCCCGTTAGTATGTGGCGTCGGTGCCTTGACGCGCCTTACGTCGGCGTTTACTTGTATTACTCTGCGGCGCCTTGCGTCGGCCTCTATTTGTATTGTTGATTGCTGGGTGATTCTCTGCCACGCCTTGCGTCGGCGCCTACTCGTATTTGCTGGGCGATACTCTGTCGCGCCCTACGTCGGCGTTTACTTGTATTGCTGAGGCGATGCTCTGTCGCGCCCTACGCCGGCGCTTACTTGTATTACTCTGTCGGTGTACCTCTGCTGCGCTTGCCGCCGCGCTTGGCGCTGGCTTAGCCTGGCTGCGCTATGCGTCGCCGCGTTAACGTGGCCTCTGTCGGCGTACCTCTGCTGCCGCGGTTCGCTTGGTTACGTTGTGCGTCGGCGGACCTCTGCTGCGCTTTGCTGCCGCGCTCTGCGCTGGTTTACGTGCGTTGCCGCTCTGTTGCGGCCTTTGCCGGCGTACTTCTACTGACGGAGGTGAGCGGGTGTCACCTGTCGTGGTTGCGCGTTACTGTGGTGGGGCCTTTGGTCGCTGGGGGTGATGCGTAGAGAAGGTCAACCGCAATCACCATTCCACGACTCGCTCCTATGAAGTGGATTCCTATTGCATAGAGAAGGTCAACTGCAATAGGGATATACTTCGCTAGTAGCTCTGGTCAGGACCACAGCTCCGTGCTGACTGACTGCTGGTTTACGTGCGTTGCCGCTCTGTTGCGGCTTCTGCCGGCGTACTTCTACTAAGGGAGGTGAGCGGGTGTCACCTGTCGCGGTTGCGCGTTACTGTTGCGGGACCTTTGGTCTCTGGGGGTGATGCGTAGAGAAGGTCAACCGCAATCACCATTCCACGACTCTCTATTGCATAGAGAAGGTCAACTGCAATAGGGATATACTTCGCTAGTAGCTCTGCTCACGACCACAGCTCCGTGCTGAATGACTTTGCTGCGCTGCTGTGTCGCTCCTTTTATCGCTTTGTTTGGTATTGCTGGCTCAAATGGTTGCGTTGCCATGTTTGCTGTTCGATGTTGCGAACGCTCGTTGCATTGCTGAGATTTGTTAGTTTGTTGTGTGGGCACTAAAGTGTTGTGCTTGCCCGTTGTGTTGCTGAGACTTGTTGGTTGGTCTGCTGCTATAGCCTTTTGTGACTGGCTGTTGTGTCAATGCTGTATTGAACTTGTTGGTTGGTCTGTTGCTATAGCCTTTTGTGACTGGCTGTTGTGTTAGTGTTGTATCGATTATGATGTATGCTGTATTGAACTTGTTGGTTGGTCTGTTGCTATAGCCTTTTGTGACTGGCTGTTGTGTTAGTGCTGTATCGAATATGATGTGGGTTCGCTTTGTGTGGGCCAAATTAATGGTGTTATATACAATATACTGTTTGTTTGTCAAACTATTTCTAACTATTGGCGACCACCGTGGTGTGATGGAAGCGTGCTCCGCCTATCACACCGAATGCCCTGGGTTCACACCCCTGGCTAAGCAATATCAAAATTTTAGAAATAAGGTTTTTCAATTAGAAGAAAATTTGTCTAAGCGGGTCGCCCCTCGGCAGTGTTTGGCAAGCACTCAGAGTATATTTCTGCCATGAAAAGCTATCAGTGAAAACTCATCTGCCTCGCAGACGCCGTTCGGCGTCGGCATAAAACAAGTAGGTCCCGTCCCGCTAATTTGTAGGAAAAATTAAAAAAAAGGAGCACGACCTGAACTGGAAGAGAAGCTCGGCTTAAAGTCTCTTCGGAGGTTATGACGCCTTACATTTATTTATTTATTTTATTTGTAACGGTTCTGATCTGGACTCTTTTGCCGGATGGTGCGCAGACAATAATTTATTTTTAAATTCAAACAAATGCTGTGTTGTGTCTTATTCCATAAAGACAACTGCCACATGCTTTATCTAAAAACTAAATGCTAAATCTCTTAGTCGTTGTCAAGAGAGTAAAGACTTGGTTGTAATTTTTGACTCCAAACTCTCTTTTTCTAGTCACATTGATTTCGTTGTTTCAAATTTTGTTGCAATGGTTGGGTTCAGTAGGCGTAACACCAGTGACTTTAAGAACCCTATGACGTTGAAGGCACTTTATATATGCTTGGTCAGAAGTGGTATTGAATATTGCTCAATAATATGGAATCCTTTCTATGAATCTAACTGCTATCAAATTGAGAAAGTTCCAAAAATTTTTACAAAATTGCTTTACGTATGCTTCCCTGGCCAGACGGCCTCCCCATCACATACCAGCAGGTGCTAATTGCTTGGTCTTCAGGCTTTGCATGACAGAACAACTTGATTCTCATTCATGCTTGCCTATAATGTAATAAACTTGACCATAAATTGCTCTGATTTATCTACTTTGTTCATTTCATATATTCCACTGCGTGATCTTCGGCATAATAGATTATTTATATAATTAATTCATAAAACGAATTATGTTATGAATGAACCTATAACTAGGACTATACATCTAGCAAATCGATTCAGTAGTGTTATTAATTTTAATAACAGCTTATATAAGTTTAAGCTTGAATTGTTTTCTATTTTTAACTAGTCCGTAAGAAAGCATGTAGTTATCGACATGTAAGAATTGAAGTAGATTATAGTTACCGCAAAGCATTTATCATACACCAAAGGCTTGTCTCAATTGGCAAAATCCAATTTCAAGGGGTTGGCAGCACAATATACAGCTTCTCCAACCTAATTGTCAACTCACCTAACCGTGGCGAATCCTGTTTTATTGACAGCCGAGGCTCTGGCGACCCCAAGTTCCTCATGGAACTAGGGGTTGTGGAGGGGGGTATGCCCTACAAGGTTTAATGTGGTCATATAAATCGTTCCCGAGATGGTCGAGCTAGTAGTACCTTAATAGTGCTATGTTACCGGAACGTACCGGATATATATACGGCAAAGGCCCATCAACATCGATAACACTCCCCATATCCTTCGGGGAGTGTCTCTATCGTTAATACAACAACAACAACAAAGCATGTACTTTTAGACTGAATGAATTAAATAAATATATAAAATGCTCGCTCAAAAAAATGACTAGTAATTCAGATTGATATTATTGACGGGTTGACTTAGCACATTTTTTTTAACAGCTGACTACTTAGCACATTTACACATCATAGCCCCCAGCACGTAAAAATGAATTTTTGTTGTGATCGATGTATTTTGAATTCAGTTTTAAAACTGTATTAAAATACAATTTTTCAAAAAAGTGACTTTGCACATTTTCACATTAAGCTAACGATATACAAGTTAGGGTTACTCCCTTTTAAAATACTCATTAACACCTTTCATTTGATACCCAGTTCGTACAGACACATTCTAGAGTCGCCCCTGGACCACCTTTATGGCGATATCCCGCAATGGCGTCCACCTATAGAACTATGGCCCATTCCCTTTTAAAATACTCTTTAATACCTTGCATTTGAAACCCACGTCATACAAACACATTCCAGAGTTACCCTAGGTTCATTTTGCTAATTGGTGATTTTCCCTTATTTTGTCTCCACAGCTGTCAGCTGAGTATGTAATGTTCGGTTACACCCGAACTTAGCCTTCCTTACTTGTTGTTTATTCTAATTATACCCAGCTGTACTTGTACACAGGGTATTATAACTTTGATTGGATAACGGTTAGTTGTACAGGTATAAAAGGATCGAGATAGATATAGACTTCCATATATCAAAATCATCAGTATCGAAAAAAAATTGATTGAGCCATGTCCGTCCGTCCGTCCGTCCGTCCGTTAACACGATTACTTGAGTAAATATTGAGATATCTTCACTAAATTTGGTACACGAGCTTATCTGGACCCACAATATTGGTATTGAAAATGAGCCAAATCGGATGATAAGCACACCCACCTTTTATATATAAAACATTTTGGAAAACACAAAAAAAACACCTAGAATGTTGAAATTTTTTGACCACGCCCACTTTTATATAAAAGATTTTAAAAGGGTCGTGGACGGATAAAATAAGGTTTATCTTTGCAAAAAAGAGCTTTATATCAATGGTATTTCATTTCCCAAGTGGATTTGTAACAATAAATAGGAAAAACTTCAAATTCAAAAAATGGGCGTAGCACCGCCCCTTTTATGCGTAAGCAATTTTCTATTTTTCTTAGCCATAACTCGTAGAAAAATTAACCCATCTTCATAAAATTAGATACAAAAACTTCCTTATAGTAGAAAATATTTCTAATAAAAATGGACGGGATCGGATAAGTACCACGGCAACTTAGATATAAAACAAATTTAAAGGGTGGTCAACTAGAACAATAAGCTATAACTTTGCAAAAAATAGTTTTGAATCAATGAAATTTCACTTATCAAGTTTTATTGTAAGAGGAAATGGGGAGACATTTTTTTTTAAACGGGCGGTGCCACGGGTTATACAGAAAAGTAATTTATCTGAAATTAAAAGTACAATTGAAGCTCACGCTGAGTATACAATGTTCGGTTACACCCGAACATAGACAATTTACTTATTATTTTTGTAAATCTAGCCTTTTTTTGGAAAAGTTCTAGCATTTTTTTCTACAAATTGCCGGGATGGGACCTACACGTTTTACGCCGACTCCGAATGTCATCTGCAAGGCAGACGAGTTTTAACACAAGAAACTTTTTTCTAAATTTTTTTAATGTCGCTTTGCCCAGGGCTCGAGCCCAGGTTCTTTGGTGTGGTAGGCGAAGCACGCTACCACCACGACACGGCGGCCGCCATTATTGCTTGGAAAAATTCCAGAAACTTCCGGATAAAAGTGCCTGCTAAAATTCTAGATTAGAACAACAAAACGTAAAATAACATTTCCATATAAATTTACACATAATAGCAGTTTAATTAACCTAATGTTTTATAAATAATAATAAGAATTTTAAACCACTTGAACAAGCAGCTTCGACTTTACCAAAATAACAAATTCAATATAATTGTTGATATTCTAGCGAAATGTTTTTAGTTCAAGTTTATTTAGCTATTCTTTTCAACTTAAAATTTCCTAATAATTGTTTGTTTATAAATTTACTTCCGCCCTAACTTTAGTCTTTCTGCAAAAGTTTTAAGTTACTCGCTCTCCCCCTTTCCTTATACTTTTATTTACTCCTCACTTAACTTTTTTCCTTCTCCCCCTCCTTTTTTTTCCTCACTTCTTTTCCACTCCATCTATCTGTGTAAACCGAGTCTCCCGCCATGAAGGCAATGAAGCATTACGTGTTCTGCGTTTTCCAATTCCGTGGGACAGCGTGGACAGAAAGGATCCTCTTCTATCCGACGCTTATGTATATACTCCTTAAAACCGCCGTGCCCACACAATATCTGTGTGAGATAGTAGTTTAGTTCACCATACTTCTGCTTGTACCATTCAGGTATATTCCGAACTAACATGAATTTCCAGCGCTCTTTCCTCGATTCTTCCCACCATTATTGCCACTTACCTAATGTTCTTGAAATTGCGTTTTCCTTGGTATTTCAGATTCTTTGCCGATTCCAATGCTACACAGATAGGCCATTTCACTTGATAATGGGACTTTTCGAGATAAGATCACGATCGCGTCGTCGGACACCATCCGATAGGCACATGCTATTCGTATAGCAGTAATACGGTAGTCTGATTGTATCTCTCTTTGATGCACAATTTTAGATCCGTGCCATAGTGGTGCTGCATAAAATATTATCGAGCATTATTTGCGTTATGGCTCCTCTAACTTTGAGATGCTCCTTAAAAGTCAGTTTTGAGTCAATGTTCACTCCTAAATAATTCAAGAAAGGTTTTGACTATATTTCATAGTCTCCTATGGTTAGAACTTACTCATCGACAGTTCACTTTGAGGTCACCAACACCACTCCTGTCTACTTGCTAGCCATTTCCAGCCCTGTGTTCGTTCGCCATTCTTTTATTCTCCCCACGGCGTCATTACATAATGCTTGGAGCATAGCTGACTATTTGCGTGCTTCCGGAAAGGTCGATTTGTACACACCATTATACATCGCATTCCATATCGTTGGCCCTAGAACAGAACCTTGTGGGACACCGCCAGTGATATTGTGCTTTCTTGCAAGAAAAGCGCAAGGCCACGGACATTAGTTATGTGGCAATAAAGGTGGGAAGAATCGAGGAAATGGCGCTGGAAAATCATGTTAGTTCGGAATATACCTGAATGGTACAAGCAGAAGTACGGCGAACTAAACTACTATCTCACACAGATATTGTGTGGGCACGGCGGTTTCAAGGAGTATATACATAAGCGTCGGATAGAGGAGGATCCTTTCTGTCCACGATGTCCCTCAGAATTGGAAAACGCAGAACACATAATGTTTCATTGCTCTCGTTTTCACGGTGAAAGGCTCTCTTTGTAGAGGAGATTGATTCATGCTGCAAGGGAGCGCAGAGTAAAGCGCATGAGAAGCAGTAGCGCCTAAATCGCCTTTGAAAAGAAAATAGTTAAATGAGGAGTAAATAAAAGTGTAAAGAAAAGGGGAGGGAGAGTAAGAGGTAAAAACTTCTTAAAACTTATGCAGAAAGACCAAAGTTAGGGCGGAAGTAAATTTATAAACAAACAATTACTAGGAAATTTTCTTTTGAAAAAGAATAGCTAAATAAACTTGCACTAAAAACGCTCTCGCTAGAATATCAACAATGTTATAATGAATTTGTGATTTTGCTAAAGTAGAAGCTGTTTGTTCAAGTGGTTTTATTATTATTTATAAAATATTAGATAGGTTAATTAAGCTCCTGTTATGTATAATATAAACCTTTTGTTGTTGTAATCTAGAATTTTGGCATGCACTTTTATCCGGAAATTTCGAGAATTTTTCCTCAAGCTATAATGGCGGCCGCCGTGGTATGGTGGCAGCGTGCTCCGCCTACCACACCAAAGATCCTGGGCTCAAACACCCAGGCAAAGCAACATCAACAAAAGGTTTTTGTGTTAAAACTCGTCTGCCTTGCAGTAAAAAATTAATAGGAGCACGAGGAAAATTAGAAGAGAAGCTCGGCCCTAAATGTCTTCAGAGGCTAGTTTTTTATAATGCGTCGAATGGATTAAAAAAATAAGATTTTCTTTGCATACCTTTAACTAAAATTTTGAGTAATTTTTATTTCGTCAAATTCTTGAAGTCTAGCAGAAAAAGCTTTTGTTTATTTTTTATTGACACAGCCCAATAATGTATAAATAGCGCTAAAACAACTTATCTTGCTTTACTTAATACTTAACAGCGGCGGAAAACGCTACAAACTAGTTCTAATGAATTTACGAAAATATTTCGCGATATTAGTTATCGTGCTTATCCACCCTCTGACCTGTGTGCAATCGATCGGCAAACCTTCGGAAATAAAGGATAGCCCTTATTTGGTATCTATTTATAAAATCCACAGTGTTTCTGAATATTTTTGCGCTGGTGCATTGGTCACTATGCAATTGGTGGTTACGTCTGGGCATTGCATGCATCAAGTAAACAACAAGATCATCGTTGTAGCTGGGTCAACCAAATTATATGGAAAAGAACATGTTCGCAAAGTGAAGAAAATATTTTTGCCGTTGCCAAATAATTCCGAAGCAGGCCATATGGATATAGCAGTGCTTGAAGTGGATAAAGCCTTTGAACGGTTATTGATTCGGCCGCAGGTTCCTGTAATTGATAAAATACCACTATGCACTGCTGTATTAACAGAGGACTCACCAATGCAAGTTAGTGGATGGGGTGAAGCTGAAGTACTCCGAACTAGTTTCGTGCTTAAAATATCAAAGGCAGATTGTGTGAATCGTTTCAAGGGGACAAACATCGCTGTTGGACAAACAATGATTTGTACTGAAGGTCATGACATTTGTGCGCATTTTGGAGGTTCTGGAGCACCGGTCACTGTGCAAGGAAAACTTTGTGCAATCGCCTTAGCTGAGCAGACAAATGAGATAGTTACGCTTCTATATACAGATTTAAGTAATTTAAATGTTAAAAGCTTTGTACAATCTACGATAGATGGAGGGTGTTGTTCTAATTCGATTAAACTCAAATATGTAAAAAAAATTTTTTGCTAGCACAGACATGGGAAACTAGCAAAAATCAGAGTGTCGATATGTTGTTGTTAACATTTTTTTGTTTTTATTTTTCGATAAATAATAATTTTTTTTTGATAAAATTATACTGCTACAATAAATCCTTTGATTGTCCATTAAAAACTAGTTGTGAGCAAATTGTTATAGTAATATAGAATATTAAATTATATTATAGTGCAAATCACAATACATATACATACAAAATCATATGTACACTGAAACTTTTTTAAACTAAACAAAAAAATTTAATTTTAAATGTTTAAAGAATTTTAATGGTCCCCTTAATGAATAAATTTTGAAATAAAATTTTTATTTTTATTGCTCATAAACATATATGTATGCTCATAAATATTTTTACAATTTCTATGTCAAAGTTTTAAAATCAAAGTTCAACAAGAATACATCTTTGTTTAAGGACACATTTTTCGCTGATTTTTGTGTCTACGAATGAAACCAACATTCTTCAGCGATCAATAGCAATATTTTAAATTTCATTATTCACTTCTAATTTCAAATTTTTAGCGTCTTTTTAAACAGCTCTATAAGTCCCCTAATAGGAATGTTGTAGATAATATTTATTTAGAACTAGAGCTTACGATTTCTTCTCGAACACTAGCGAGATTCTCGTGTCTAGAAGTCCTCGTAAATCTCGCGAGCTTCTCGACATTCTTACTTAATCTCTGTATGGACAGTATTTATACACTTGTTTTTTTTTACTTGTGACTTTTTTGTTGATTATATTGCTTCAATGACATTTAACTCAAAACATATTTATTATACATATAATTTTGTTCGCAATATTTTATTTTTCAACGAGACATCAAGAACACGGCTTCTCGCGAGATTCTCGAATCTCGAATTACTCGTAATACTCGCGATCGTCTCTACTTTCATTTCAGTCGCTGCATTTGCAATATTCTATACATTTTCGAGGTTTTTTACTTGTGGTTTTAGCGGACATTTTGGCATGTGCTCCAGAAGAAATCGTAAGCTCTATATAAAACAGCAATGTATCGATTAAGTCATGATACAAAAAAGAAGGTAGTTCCACTCAAAAAACTTTGACGTATTTGGGGACTTTTGAAGTTTCATAATGTTTGTTGTTTTGCTAGAAGCGTTGCCATACCGTTACTATTTAAGGCGAAATTGTGGATTTTCGGAATGGAAATTTCCTTCAGTATGAAAACGCAACGGTCATCTGAGGCAATAATAATATGCTTTAGCACGATTTATCTGGATATATATATATTGAAAATGCTGTGAAACATGTAATTTTACTTAGAAAAAAATGGATAATGACTCATAAATATGTTTTGTATACTTACTTTCATGGCAGCCTGACCCTAAATTTGAAAAAAAAATGTATGTACTCGTATGTGCGTCTTTATGACCTTTTTTATTCAATAAATTAAATACTTGACAAAGATACCATCAAGTTGTGATTTTTCTCATTTTGCTATTTCCATAATAAATTTTAGTTTCTTTTAGATGTAAACTTAAATGGCGAAGACGAAAAGAGGTTCTCCCTAAAAAAACCCCGTTTAACAATTACGTGCAGCTCATGTATAATTAGATTAAGAGTACTTGCTGCCATGTTCATATCAAAATATAAAATATTGGCTGCTTCCAATTTCCACGTAAAGACGGCACCATAGCGACCTGAACCTTTCGCGATGGGGGCAAAATTACGTCATTTTTTCGATCAAAAGCCCATTCTTCCCGGACTTTCATCTCGTCAAATGACAAAAAGCATAGCTTTTCTTCGGATGGTATATCACATAACTTCATATGCGATAGTATTTGAAGTTGCAACCCCGGTTCTACACATAACTTCGATGCCCACCTGCGCAAAGTTGATGTAGATGATAAGGGAAGAGTTTCTT
Organism: Eurosta solidaginis; assembly: GCA_029619165.1. NCBI lineage: Eukaryota > Metazoa > Arthropoda > Insecta > Diptera > Tephritidae > Eurosta > Eurosta solidaginis. The sequence goes on along the minus strand of JARSSU010009662.1, from coordinate 90,334 downwards.
TCTTTCTTAAAAGTCGATAACAGCGAGGACCTGCAGAATACATGCATATTGCTGATGAGATCTGCTCCAAGTTGTAGCGCGGACATTTTGAATTGTTTTCAAGACTTTTCTCTACATTCATAGTGGACTTGCATTTACAGCGGAGCTCGCTATAAATAAGTATATATATATACATTTCATATTTTTAGAGGGCAAGTTCATATATGAGCCGTTTATTTTGAAAGTAGTATAAATCATTTCCAACTCATGGTCTTAAAGGCATTGTTATTTCTGAAAGAACGCATATATAGATCGTTCTACTATTATAAAATAATAATAAGAATTGCATCTTTTGGCTATTGGACTCTAACAAACAGGAAGCGAGCAGAGATACCATCATTACCCCTGAACTTAAACGACATGAAATGAATTATGCCACTTTCAAAATAAACGGCTCGTATGACTGTGACATCATATCTAGGGTCAAAATAACACGAGATTTCTAAAAAAAGGACAAAGCAATGCACTCAGAATAAAAATATCATACCCTGTTTGTGTGCTGATAGAGGTATTATATTTCCCCTTAACCTTCCATGAGATCCCATTTGTTGCATCGCATGTTGTTGTCTTGTTTTGTCTTGAAATAATAATGCACATGTGTATGTATATAATTGAAACTGATCAAAGACTTACCCTTCCATAAATTCAATATACTCATCTAAATATTCTTCCTGTTCGAAAACTTCGCCACAGTCTTGACTGGAAAAGAATGTACACATTATTTATTACTTAACATTTCAAACCATAAAGGAATGTTTTCCTTACCGTTCATTTCGCGGTACTGCACTTTTTAAAAGAACAATTTTATTCCCACTATTACTTATGTCCGTTGGAGCAAAATGTTCGGAGCAAACGTAAGGACATTTGGGAAGGGTTTCTTCCCTTACTTCGCATGCTTCGAGCCATTGTTGTTTTATAAACGGAATTTTTGGTAACATGAAAAACGAAATTTCTTTTTTTTTGCATTGGTATTTTGTATTTGCGCATTTCCAATGCGCACATCTCATTTTTTCGCGTTTATTTAAAAAAAAATAATTAAAATATTTGACTAGTATATGTTGATTTCAAATCCATCAAAATCACAAAAAATTATAACATTTTTCAATCTGGTAACTAGACTTTTATGAAATTGTCACGGTCTCCGCAAAAGTCAAGTGGCTAATGTCACACGAAATGGAACTACCTCCATTTTTTGTATCATGGATTAAATTGAATGTCGAGAAGTCGCCTTACGAGTAATTCCAGATTCGAGAATCACACGAGCCTTACGAGTAATTCGATATTCGAGAATCTCACAAGCTTACGACTAGTTCGAGATTCGAGAATCTCGCGAGAAGGCGAGACTCGCGAGAAATCTCGTCTCGAACATGTTCGAGAAATCGTAAGCTCTATTTAGAACACAAACAAAAACATATTTAGAATATTGCAAATCATTTTGTACAAAAATACCAGTAGAATTTTGATGGTTCTATGGTTCCGATTTAACATTTTTTAAATGTTCAGGCAAACTATGTAAACATTCCGGAAGTGCGCACTGTACGAGGTCCAAAAATCGATTCGCTTCTAGTTTTCTTGGACTTTCGTTTGAAGATTTTGCTGACAATTTGTAAGTAGTCGCATCCATTAAATGGGGGGAAGCCAGTGGCGCTGCAATAGGGTAGCAAGGCTGGTAAAATACCACGGCCCCGAAGCAAATGGGCCCGGGCCAAGAGGCCGCTAGCTCTAAAATATTTTTTTACATTGTACCTGAGTATTTTATTTTATTTGAAAAGTATATTTTTATAAATTCTGCTTAAAATCCAAAGTGAGACAACTAAAGAACATAGTACATAGGGGAATAGTATCAAAAGACAGGCTATTTTATCAAGTTTTATATCTAATAAAGCAAATGAGTTTCTAACTTCAATAACAGTAAAAAATTATGATGTCGTTTTTGCTTTAAAAGTTCCGTTTGTTGAAGTCCAAACAGCGCGAACCAAAACTTTCTGTTAAATATAAATCAGATGAAAGAAATGAAGCCGTTTCACTCAAAAAGAAAATCGAGAAACTACAACTTTGTTGTGTTACTGGTTTTACATTACAAGATCCTTCTTACTATCGATACAGCCTCTAAAGTACTTCAGTCTACAGCCACAGATCTTTCAAATGCCTTAAAACGTTTGAAAATTTGTATAGAAAAATTGGAAATGTATCGACATGAACATAACAATTTAAAAATGGAAGCGAATAGTGCAGCAGAAAAATGGTCCATCACCCCTGAATTTTCTAAAACTCGCCAGAGCATGGTAAAACGCTATTTTGATGAGCTTTGCGAAGATGAGCGTCTCCAAGATCCGGAAAGTTTGTTCAAAGTGAACATATTTTATCGAGTATTGGACATCATCATAAACCAACTAAAATCGCGTTACATTCCAATGATTGAAATTGTTTCAAATTCTAGTGTTTTGTAGCCTTCCACTTTAAAAGTTCTAATTGACACTGGTCTTTTAAAAAAGGCTCTGAAAAATGTTGAGATACATAAAAAAACATATGTATCTGAATCATTTGCCAGAGAAATTCTCAGTTTTGGACCCACTTTCACAGACGAAATAGAAAAATCGTCGCGTATTAGAGACCTCGCTGATTTATTAATAATAAAAAATCATTTTACATCTTGCAGCTTGCACTGCATTACCATCGAATTTACAAAAACAAAGTACATACATGGAACTTTTATTTATGTTTGTAGGTATGCCACCATGCTGTCACCTTGTATGGTTCCGTCATGGCAATAAGAATGTTAAAGGGCCCATTACTGATACTTAGCATAGACTTGACTTGACTTGGCGTAAACTTGGCAACTTAGCCACGATTATACTCCACTTAGCGCATACAATCTGGCAACATAATCAATAAATGTCAATTTGTATGACAAAATGTCAAAATGAAATGGAAACAAACAAATGGCATCTCAAAATGTAAACGTCACTTAGAATTTACATAGAAAATCAAAATTCAACAGTCTTCTAAGTCAAGTTAAGTGTTGCTAAGTTTTGAGTAATCAGTAAATGGCAATGTTCATTTAACAGAACTGTAAGTGATAGTTCTCAAGTCAAGTAAAGTCTATGCTAAGTATCAGTAATGGGCCCTTAACATGTCACTCGCATAGCGCCTACATGGAAATCAAAAATCAACAGACTTCCATGCAATGCAATGCAATGCACTGCGTGGTCTAATGAAGTACTCGCAAATTCCATTAAACAGATATTATTTGTGAAAGCAATGTTGTTGTGCCCTGCTATGCTAAGCAAGTATAACTGACCCTTAAAATGGATAAAAACATACTTAAGTTATTTTTATTTCATTGTAAATGTATTCAGGTTTCCGCATTGTGCTAGCATGGTCTACAGACCATTCTCTCTTCCCTAAGAGAGGAGGCCTACGACCAATAGTGGGACATATACAACGTGTAATTGAGTTCGCTGAAAATCTCGAAGTTTATTAAAATTAAACTGAGTATAACGTGCCGATTTTTATTAATAGGGTCCCATCAAAAGAACTTGCCACGGGCCCCAGGTCGTACAGTTACGGCACTGGGCGAAGCACAGTTAACACAACAACAACATTGTTTCAAAGCGGTTAAGTTCTGCAGCTAGTATAATAAAATTGAAGAAATCGCACAATAAGGGGTTACCCTGTCTGAAAAAGTTGAGTTTCGTACTGCTCGGAGAGATCCTTCTAAAGGCATTCAAGGGGTTGATAAACGTAGTACAAAGCTTTATAGCTTCAAAGCTTCCGCAACGTCAACCTACGCGAGGGGAATCCTGTTACAAATATGAATGTGTCATACACATATTTAGCAGGCGAGGATCTGACAACCCTAATCTCCTCATGGAACTACGGGGATGTGGGCGGGATGGTCTAGAAGGTTTAGCGTGGTCATATTAATCGTTCCCAAGATAGTCGGGCTAGTACCTACCTTAATGGTGCTTTGTTACCTGAATGTACCGGATCTATATTGGACAAAGGACCATCAACATCGATATCACTCCCAAAACCTTCGGTGAGTGTCTTTATCGTTAATACAACAACAACAAGGTCCTTCTTAAAGCTGACTAAGCTGATGCATTTGCTCAACGTTATTTTGCACAGCCGTAAACATTTTGCGGGAAAATCAAAACATATAGCGTCACAAAGCAGCTCCTTTTCTTGGCGGCTTTAAAATCGACGAAGGTGTAATGTATGTCAACTGTTTTTGCCGGTTTTTGCAAAGATTTGGTGAATGGTAAAAATCTGGTGGATGGTAGATTAACCAGGGCTAAAGCCGCATTGATAAGATCTAATCAGCCGATTCACGGTGGCCTTCAATTCATCTATTTAGGTACAGCAAATAACAGCAATTAGTAAACTCCTCCCTCCACGAACAAAATGAGACCTTCATTTCATACCTGTCCTGATGTATGGCCTCAGAATCGCGGTCGGTGTCGGGAAACAATGAGAAATGTGCACCCATTCATGTTTTGCGAATAGATAAAGACGCTCCAGCACAAAAAATATTGCTATCGACATCCATGTTTGGTAGTATACCCCACAGAGTTGGTTGGAACAGGTGGAGAAAGGCTTGGCTGCGATTGGTTGTTTCGATTGGCATCAATTATTACGAAGTAGGAATATGTATATATATAAAAAATGGCCTTTAATGTTTACATGTTCCACTCCTTCAAAAGACCAAAGATATAACGCATTAATTTTGGTCCCCATTCCATGTCGCACAGGGGTAAAATATCAGATTTCGCTATGACTTCCACTAAATCTAATACAAAATTTGACAATACTGCTAGATGCGGTATTGCCTGTTAAGGGGGGAGACCAATTAAATAGTTACCTAGTTTTTTTAAACACCACCCTAATGCAAATATGTATACCAGCACCAAGTGATTTTCAACTATATATTTTCGTTTTTAAAGCAACTTGCTGTTGATAACCTCTTATCTTAAATGGCTCTGTCGTGTCAATTGTGCTACTTATAATCACATCGACGCTGATAATTTGAGGAAAATTTCCTTCTTTCTTTCCCAAAACACGCGAAAGCTTTCAAACTCAGCTTTCTGGCGCTTTAAGTCTCATAATTGGTTGTTTATCTCTGAGCACTCAAAATTAAGAACACCCAGTATACAATCTTTGACTAAGAAAAAGCTCTCAACCAAAAGATTAATGAGAGAATTTGAAAATAGTTATGTGTGTTACTTTCCGTACTTTTCTATCTCTAAAAACTGTTCGGTAGTGTTTCTGGTTTGCTTTAAGTCATTTACATAAGGCCTACTGCCTACAGGTGCCACTTGATGAATTTTTGTTTACTTACATATGTACATACATACATAATGTGACGAATACTAGCAGCACTAAGGGATACTATCATCTCTAAGCCCATACTGAGCAGTGACTTGTATGCACATAACCAAATTAATCATTATGTCTACACATATGTCCATACAAGCAGCGGAGAGCAACGCACAAACACATGCATATATCTGAGATACTCCCAAAAGTAGGCAATTATTTGTGCAAGTATCACTCAGACACTATACACGCGCATCTGTAGTTATAATTGTATAGCTGGTAGCTAAGTAAATTCTGTAAGCGCCTTGAAGTATGGAACGAGGAAATCGAAGAGTATAAAAGAGCGCAATCTAAGCAATCATGGATTCAGTTTGATTAAGCACAATATCTGTCGAGAAGTATAAGTGTTATTGTGAAGTACTTTAATAAAGGCCATTTTGCATTATTGAATAGTGGAGTTATTTATTCAAACAGTTTAGTGATTCGAACGTTAGTAAAAGGTTGCAAATAAGAGGAATTGCACTAAATTCGTTACAATATGTATGTTCATATGATACTTGAATGGCATCCAATGTGTTCATAACGCATATATACATAATCTTTTTATACTATACTTATAACCGCACCTTTTCGTATTTTATTACCTTTATTATTACCTTTATATTAAGTCGCTTTCATGTTTGTCCCCTCATTTCTATACGAATTTTTGACCCACGGAAAAGTCTTTTTCGGTAACTTCCCGTCGAGCTAGACACTTGATACTCAGAGCATAGTTCAGATCTGGGAGACATTACAATGCAAAGGAAAAAAATCCGCTAGGTGGCGCACGGATCGAGATATACAGAAAATTAATTTTAAAACGGAAATTTTGCGATCGACTTTTAACTAACTTCTCGGTGATCCAGAGACTTGAAACTTAGCACATAGTTTGCGAGTCGATGGCACTACAATTCGTGGAAAACAAAATGCAGCCAGGTGGCAGACGAATCGAGATAAACGAAAATCCCTGAAAAAGCGCAGGGAATCTTGCGATCGATTTTTAAGTAACTTCCCGGTGAGCTAGAGACGTGAAACTTGGGCCGTGAGTCAGAACCCGGTGACAATGCAATATTTGATCAAAAAAATTTTGTTAGGTGGCGCATGGATCGAGATATTAAGAAAATTAGTTTTGATTTGGGAATCTTTCAATCCATTTTAACTAACTTCCCGGTGACCTAGAGTCTTGAACTTGGCGCACATTTCGAGGCTTGGTGAAAATACAATCTGCAGAAAACAAAATTCGCTAGGTGGCGCGCTAAGTGAGATAACTACAAATCCTTGAAAAACGAGGGGAATCTTGCGATCGATTTTTAAGTAACTTCCAGATGACCTAGAGACCTGAGACTCGAGCCGTGAGTCAGAACCCGGTGACAATGCAACATTTGATCAAAAAAAATTCACTAGGTGGCGCACGCGGATCGAGATGGTAAGAAAACAAATTTTAATTTGGGAATATTTCAATCCACATTTAACTAACTTGCCGGTTACCTAGAGGCTTGAAACTTGGCACTTATTTAGAGGCCTAGTGACAATACAACTTATATAAAACAAATTTCCGCTAGGTGGCGCGCTAGTCAAGATAACTGCAAATCCTTGAAAAACGAGGGGAATCTTGCAATCGATTTTTAAGTAGCTTAACGGCGAGCTAGAGACCTGAAACTTGGGCCGTGAGTCAGGACCCGCTGGCAATGCAATATTGATCGAAAAATTTCGCTAGGTGGCGAATGGATCGAGATATTAAGAGAATTGGTTTTGATTTGGGAATCTTCAATCCATTTTTAACTAACTTCTCGGTTACCTAGAGACTTGAAACTTGGCACTTAGTTAGAGGCCTAGTGACAATACAACTTATAGAAAACAAATTTCCGCTAGGTGGCGCGCTAGTCAAGATATCTGCAAATCCTTGAAAATGAGGGAATCTAGCAATCGATTTTTAAGTAACTTCCCGGTGAGCTAGAGTCTTGAAACTTGGGCCGTGAGTCAGAACCCAAAATTCCAAATGCCTTTTTGTAGGCAGCACTAAAAAGTGAAAATAAAAAGATGATAAAAAAATTTTAAGGACTACCTTTATATAAATGGACCAAAAAATAGAAGGCAATTTTTCCTTTAATACAGACATAATCTTGTTGAATTTTGACTAAAAGACTTTAACAATAGCTCTTGTAAAAGAATTTTGGGATTTAAGATTATAAAGGTAGAGCGCGTGCTTAAATTTTAAATAATCAATTAGTTAATCCCAAAATTTTTTTACAAGAGCTATTGTTAAAGTCTTTTAGTCAAAATTCAAGATGATTATTTCTGTATTAAAGGAAAAATTGCCTTCTATTTTTGGTCCATTTATATAAAGGTAGCCCTTAAAAATTTTTATTATCTTTTTTTATACTCAGCGTACTTTGCACACAGAGTATTATAACTTTGATTGGATAACGGTTGGTTGTACAGATATAAAGGAATCGAGATAGATATAACTTCCATATGTCAAAATCATCAGTATCGCAAAAAAAATTGATTGAGCCATGTCCGTCCGTCCGTCTGCCCGTAACACTACAACTTGAGTAAATATTGAGATGCCTTCACCAAATTTGGTGCACGAGCTTATCTGGACGCAGAATAGATTGGTATTGAAAATGAGCGAAATCGGATGATAACCGCAATATAACATTTTGTAAAACACAAAAAAACTGATTATTTAGTAAATAATATACCTAGAATGTTGACATATATGACGTGTGGACTGATATTGAGACTCTTGATAAAAATTTTAAAATATGCGTGGCACCACCCATTTGTGTTAGAATCAATTTTACAAATATTATTTATCATAAATCAAAATCGTTAAACCTATCGTAACCAAAATTCGGCAGAGAAGTTGCCTTTACTATAAGAAGTGTTTTGAAGAAAAATTAGCGAAATGCGTTAAGGACCACGCCCACTTTTATATAAAATATTTTTAAAAGGGTCGTAGACGAATAAAATAAGCTGTATCTTTACAAAAAGTGCTTTATATCAATGGTATTTCATTTGCCGAGTGGATTTATAACAATAAATAGGAAAAACTTCACATTTGAACAAATTGGGCGTGGCACCACCCCTTTTATGACTAAGCAATTTTCTATGCTTCGGTAGCCATAACTCGAAGAAAAATTAACGGATCGTAATAAAATTGGGTACGCAAATATTCCCTATAGCAGGAAATATTTCTAGAAAAAATTAACGAAATCGGTTAAGGACCACGCCCACTTTTATATAAAAGATTTTTAAAAGGGCCGTAGACGAAAATAATAAGGTATAACTTAGCAAAAAATTGTTTTGAATCAATGATATTCCACTTATCAAGTTTTTTGTAAGAGGAAATGGGGAGAAATTTTTTTTAAACGGGCGGTGCCATGTGTTAAGTAGACAAGTAATTTATCTGGAATGAAATGTACAACTGAAGCTCACGCTGAGTATATAATGTTCGGTTACACCCGAACTTAGACACCTTTACTTGCTTATAATGGGCATTCATAAGTACTGGGGATTTATTTAAATAATTTAATGCTGGTTCCTCCTTTTAAGAGCAAAACAAGCATACCACTGGGGAACAATAAAAATAAAAAATTCTTAGCAAGATTTTTTCTAATCGTTTTCGAAACATTCGTGTCTCTATCTATCACCAGCCGAAAAAATCCAAATAACATTTGTAACGAGAAACAGCACCATATTCTCGAAGATTTCGACTTGGTTAAGCGATATATGGAGTCAAAATAGAAATGCACTTCAAGCTTTTGAGATATTCAGACTTAAAGCGAAACGTTTTTTTGGGTGCATTCAAGGTTATATCACTAGAAATTTATTATACCTTTCTTGAACATGAAATGATATATTAACTTTGGTCCGATGTTTGTAACGTTGAGAAATATAGAAGATAGACTCACCAATAAGTATACCGAATTGCTCAAGGCGACGAACTGAGCTGATATAGCCATGTCCGTCTGTCCGTCCGTCCGTCCATCTGTCCGTCTGTCTGTTTGAACGCAAACTAGTCCCTCACATTTTGAGATATCTCAATGAAATTTAGCACAAGGATGTATTTTTGTATTATATTAGACATTTGTCAGATCCGGTAGCATCGGACCGCTATAACATATATCTTCCATACAACCGATCGTTCAGATAAGACGATTTTGGTCATTCCTGCCGCAATTTAGAAAGTATAAACGTGAAACTCGGTGATATATATTCTAATATATCATAGAAGATATTCTGAAAAAATCACTTTGATCGGAGCTATATATAGTTATATCCCATACAACCGATCGTTCAGATAGAAAGATTTTGGCCATTTCTCCCTTAATTTAGAAATATAACGTAAACTCGGTGATATATATTTTAATATATCATAGAAGATTTTCTGAAAAACACTTTGATCGGAGCTATATATAGTATATATCCCATACAACCGATCGTTCAGATAGAAAGATTTTTGCATTTCTCCCTTAATTTCCAATATAAAAACGTTAAACTTGGTGATTTTATTCTAATATATCATAGAAGATTTCTGAAAAAACACTTTGATGGAGCTATATGTATATATATTACCTATCCCATACACCGATCGTTCAGATAGAAAGATTTTTGGCCATTTCTCCCTTAGTTTCCAATATAAAAACGTGAAACTTGGTGTATGTATTCTAATATATCATAGAAGATTTCCTGTAAAATCATTTCGATCGGAGCTATATATAATATATACCCCATACAACTTATCGTTCAGATAATGCCATTTTTTTTATATTTATCTTAAAATCGTTTAGGTATGAACATCTGTTCACTATATATTTCTTATCTTACACAGCGCATTATTTGGAGATTACGAATGGGATAAGAATATTGTTCAGCCCCTTGTGAAAGGTATGAAGTCTTCGGCACAGCCGAAGACAGTCCCGTCCTTACTTGTATTTTTTCAAGATCGGTATTCTACCTGAAGTACAACTGATTGAATAAAATTTGCCACAAAATGACTGTTGTCCAGTGTAATTCTTGTGCGTTTGCAGCACTGTTTTGGATGAAAAATTAATTTATACTCAGCGAGAAAGTTCATTTAAAATTAAAAATAAAAGCAGTAAGGAAGGCTAAGTTCGGATGTAACCGAACATTACATACTCAGCTGAGAGCTTAGCGCGTTGATTCGTAGAGTTTCGTAGATTGTGGTTTTTAATTCCATATCACAAACGTTTGCGAAATATCGACAAATCGTAGACCAAGGGACGTTTTTTGGAACGGTTTTCCTTCATCCTTTGTCAAATAAAGGAAAATCACCATGTAGGAAAATGAGCCTAGGGTAACCCTGAAATTCGAGATATCGCCATAAAGGTGGACCAGGGTGACTCTATAATGTGTTTGTACGATATGGGTATCAAATTAAAGGTATTAAAGAGGGTTTTAAACGGGAGTGGCCCTTAGTTGCATATGTGAAGGCGTTTTCGAGATATTGACCTAAATGTGGACCAGGGTGACCCAGAACATCATCTGTCGGGTACCGCTAGTTTATTTATATATGTAATACTACGAACAGTATTCCTGCCATTATTCCAAGGGCTATTTATTTTGCCCTTCAGAGCTTTTTCATTTTCTTCTACTTAAGTATGTGCCACACCCATTTTACAAAGTTTTTTCTAAAGATATACTTTGCGTCAAAAAACCAATCCAATCACTATGTTTCATCCCTTTTTTCGTATTTGGTATAGAATTATGGAATTTTTTTCATTTTTCGAAATTTTTCGATATCGAAAAAGTGGGCGTGGTCATAGTCGGATTTCGCCCATTTTTAATACCAATAGAAAGTGAGTTCAGATAAGTACGTGAACTAAGTTAGTAAAGATATATCGATTTTTGCTCAAGTTATCGTGTTAACGGCCGAGCGGAAGAACAGACGGTCGGCTGTGTATAAAAACTGGCTTCAACCGATTTCGCCCATTTTCACAGAAAACAGTTATCGTCATAGAAGCTATGTCTAACCAATTTCTTGTTCGACTTATGGCGTTAAAAGTATTCTAGACAAAATTAAATGAAAAAGGGCGGAGCCACACCCATTTTGAAATTTTCTTTATTTTTGTATTTTGTTGCACCATATTATATACTGGAGTTGAATTTTGACATAATTTACTATATACTATAAGATGTTCAATTTTTTTGTGTAAAATTTGACTATAAAAAAAATTTTTTTAAGTGTTCGTCATCCGATTTGCTAATTTTTATTAAGCATACATAGTAGTAAACGCTCTGCCAATTTCATCATGATATCTTCGACGACTGCCAAATTACAGCTTTCAAACATTTAAATTACCTTCTTTTAAAAGTGGGCGGTGCCACACCCATTGTCCAAAATTTTACTAATTTTTCTATTCATGGTCGAAATTCAACCCACCTACCAAGTTTCATAGCTTTAGCCATCTTTAGTAATGAATTATCGCACTGTTTCGGTTTCGAAATTTTCGATATCGAAAAAGTGAGCGTGGTTATAGTCCGATTTCGTTCATTTTAAATATCGATCTGAAATGCAGTGCCCAGGAACTTACACACCAAATTTCATTAAGCTACCTCAAAATTTACTCAAGTATCTTGTTTACGGACGGACGGACGGACATGGCTAAATGAATTTCTTTTTTCGCCAGATCATTTTGATATATAGAAGTCTATATCTATCTCGATTAGTTTATTACCGTTACGGGGTACCGTTATGCGAACAAAATTAATATACTCTGTGAGCTCTGCTAAGCTGAGGATGCGAGTGGATATGCTATAGGAGTCGTTTTATCACAACTGGTCGATGGACAGGAGAAGGTAGTGCATATTACAGCCGTTCAATTGGAAAACCAGAGAGGAACTACTGCGTTACCGGAGAGAGCTGTTGGCATTGGTAGAGGCATTAAACATTTTCACAAATACCTCTACGGCCAGCGATTCCGCGTCAGGACAGATCACGCAGCGTTGAAATGGCTTCTGCAGTTCCGTAATCCGGAAGGACAATTGGCACGGTGGATCGAGCGACTACAAAGCTATGACTTTTCCATTGAGCATCGAAAAGGTAGTACCCATGGAAATGCTGATGCAATGTCACGAAGACCATGTAGTTTGGAATGCAAGCACTGTTCAAAGGCTGAGACTAAAGAAGACATTATAGATGTCCGGCTAATGACTATAACATGTACAGATGAATGGGACAAGGAACAACTAAGGAAGTGTCAGCTAGAAGATACAGATCTGTCACATGTTATGCAAGGGCTCGAACGAAACGAAAGACCAAATAGAGAGGAGATGTCAGCAGAGAGTCCCATTGCGAAGTCATATTGGGCACAGTGGAACAGTTTAGAATTGATATCCGGTTGCTTGCATCGAGTATGGGAGAGTGAGGATGGTCAATGCAAGAAGAAGCTGATAGTTGTTCCCAGAAGAGAGGATTCCTGATGTGCTCAGCGAGCTGCATAATGGTCCAAGCAGAGGTCATCTTGGAATCACGAAGACACTCGAGAAGATTAAACAGAGATTATATTGGGTTGGTTGCCGTCAGTCGGTCACTGAGTGGATTGCGAACTGCGAGGTTTGCAGCAGAGCGAAAGGGCCCAAAACCCGAAGTCATGGCCAGATGAAGCAATATAATCAGGTGCGCCATTTGAAAGGATCGCTATGGATGTCGCAGGTCCATTTCCTACTAGCAACTGCGGAAACAAATATGTACTGGTGGTTATGGATTATTTCAGCAAATGGCCAGAGGTATACCCAATTCCAAATCAAGAAGCGGAAACTGTAGCAGAAGTGTTATAAACAATTGGGTTGCAAGGTATGGTGTACCAATGAAGTTACATTCTGACCAAGGCAGCTGTGTTCCGGGAAATGTGTAAATCATTGGGTAATTCGAAAAACACGGACAAATGCATTGCATCCTCAGTCCGATGGTATGGTGGAACGATTCAGTAGAACATTGGAGGAGCATTTAAGGAAAGTAGTAGACAAGTAACATAAGGAGTGGGATACACATATATCATTATTCTTGATGGCTTACCGATCGGCAGTGCATGAGACAACGGGCCAAACTCCCGCAAAGGTAATTTTTGGCAATGACCTTCGACTTCCAGCTGATTTGAAATTTGGGATAGATGCCGATGCGAGAGAAATGTCAAGAAATCCACTGGTGTCTTGGAAGAAGAGCTGAGAGAGATACACGATGTTGTAAGGCAACGATCAAAGATTATGAGTGACAAGATGAAAGCGAGGTACGATAAAGCAATTAATTCGGAAGGGTTCCAGGAAGGAGATTTGGTGCTGTTATACAACCCACAACGAAAAAAAGGTTTGTCCCCGAAATTGCAGTGTAATTGGGAAGGCCCATACAAAGTTGTAAAACGGATCAACGATGTAGTGTACCGCATACACACCATTGGCAAACCACGAACCAAAATGAGGGTTCATTTGGAAAGGCTGGCAGCGTTTAGATCGAGAGATTTGTCTGAACGGGACGATTAGACTTAGGTGGAGGGCAGTGTGACGAATATTAGCAACACTAAGGGATACTATCATCTCTAAGCCGATGCTAAGGGTGACTTGTATGCACATCGATAAATCAAACATTATGTATCTACATAAACGAATCAATCATTATGTCTACACATATGTACGTACACGCAGCGGAGAAGAGACGCACAAACACATGCAGATATCTTATCTGAGATGGTCCCATAAGTATGCAATTGTAATTGTGGAAGTGCCGCTCACAAATACACGCGCATATGAGAGCTACACACGTGCATCTGTAGTTATAATTATATACCAGTAACTAAGTAAATTCTGGAAGCGCCTAGAAGATACAACGAGGAAATCACACAGTATAAAAGCAGCAACAGTAGAGGCGTGAGAAGCAATTTTGATTAAGCACGCTATCTGTCGAGCAATAGAAGTGTTATTTGAAAGTAGTCTAATAAAGACCATTTTGCATTACTGAATAGTGGTGTTATTTATTCAACAGTTTAGTGATTCGGACCTTAGTAGAAGATTTGAAATAAGCGGAATTGCATTGCAGTAAATTCGTTACAATATTTATGCATGTAGGCATATATGTATGTGTATGTTGCAATTTTTGGAAAATATGGTGAGGAAAAAAGTGACGCAGGGAAAAAGAAACGCAGAGGGTGGAGTGAATAAAAGGATAGGAAAAGGGGGAAGAGAGTGAGAAGGGAGGGATAGTAAGAGCTAAAAACTTCTTAAAAGTTATGCAGATAGACCAAAGTTAGGACAGAACAATGTTTGCCGGGTCTGCTAGTTTATTTCAAAACTTGTTGAGCACACTGTTTGTGGCAAACGGACCCGGTCCGTAAGGTAGTTTAAAATTTGGCAGCTGAGTATGTAGTGTTCGGTTACACCCGAACTTGCCTTCCTTACTTGTTTACATATCGTCGGTCCTATAGAAAACTAACACTTCTCAGTGTTAGAGTGGAAAACTAGCACGTTTCACTTCTCGTAAAATACTAACACGTTTCAGTGCTGTTGTAGCGATAATGCCACTTCTCGAATGTTTCGGGGAGTGTTATCGATGTTCATGGTACTAGCTTGACCATCTGCCAAATATAGCTCACTTTTATCAGCGGTACTGATAACATGCTCTCTCTCTTTCTCTCTCTCGAATGATTTCAGTTTATCTAGTAAAAGCTTAAAATAGAGTTGCCATCCACATTTCACAATTATGATTGGAAGAAAAAGCGCGCTTGGCGTTGTGCCATCTCTGGCATTTTCATCGCTTCTGTTTGCACTTAAATCGAAATGTCGAAAAACGTTGCATAGTTATTGAAATTCTTACCATATAAGCAGCATCAACTCTTCAAACTTATGCATCACTAATGTCTTGATCGGAACTTGTTTCGTTGCAAGCTTCGGTGTCGGTTCGATCATTCGATAACGGGACTTGGTTTTTGATCTGAAACGTCATTTCCAAAAATTAGAAATAATCTATTACAAAAAGTCGAAATTGGGCTTTGTTTTGAACTTCAGCCTCGTTTTCAGTTTAATTTCGATTTTCGCGAAGGTAATGTATTCGGTTTTAATTGGGTTTCTATTTCGATCCTGCTTTCGGCACATGCCATGCATCTAGCATCAGTGTGGGTGCTGGTAATAATTTCCGAATATGGAAGCGGTTTTTGTTTCAGTTATGGTTTCTGTGTCAGCTAAGGCTTCGGTCCTAATTAAAAATATAGGTTTCTCCTTGTTCAAGTTTCAGCTATCAGCTATCACAGTGGTTGTTGTTTGCCTTGAAGGTGTCAATGAATATGACACTATGGCATCATTGCAACAGATCTCGCAGCGCTGTGAATATCAATTGGCAAGAAACAGGATAGAAGTAGAAACAATGAAGACAAACAAACAACCGCTGTGATAGCTGATTGGCTATACATAGCAGCGGCGCCTAAACCTTGTCGATGAAGGAATTTAGCAGTTCCCAAAATGAATCTATACAACAAGCCTTGGCAGTGTCTAAAATTTGTCTTTCTTCTATTCTAATTTAAAATTTGTTCAATTATTCGAACCCGCGATCTTAGAAATCAGTAGGCCGATATAACAACAAAAATTGCAAATCGACAACTTTTCAATAACAATTCTAAAAATATTTGAGAACAACGATAATATTCTATAAATTACAGATAATTTCACAAACATAAATTGATAGCCTTTTGATAAACATATCGATAACTTTTTAATAGCATGTCGATAGCTTTTATACAATTAATCGACAGTTATTGATAACAAATCGGTAACTCGTAGATAGATCACCGATAACTTTTGTTTCGATAGCAAGTATGAAACACTTCGATATAATATCGATAGCTTGTCTATAACTCGTCGTTAAACGGAAGGTTGCCTTGCCTTGCATTGTTCCCCTTATTATGCTCCAATAACGTTACTAGACATAGGCTTACTGTATCATATTCCCCGATATAACTCACCACTATGAATTTCCCCATATCGTGAGGAAGGAAGTTTACACATTGTGAATGAAACTAAGTGTGATATCTTCTGCATAGACGTCAAAATTCCAAAGTGATTGGATTACCTGATTTGTAATTGTCTATCGCTGTCTCATTCTGTATCTCTTTCTATCACCCGCTGAAGATAGGCGCCGCCATATTGAACACCCTGTCAAAACGCTAAAAAGTAGCCATATTGAACATCCTGTCAGGCAGTTGACAGATAAGATATCACACATAGTTTCCATCACAATGGGTTTACACATCATACAGTATATATGTATGTATGTATATAGCAACAGCAATCAACAGATAAATAGAATAGAAAGCTTTTAGTAAATCGAGCTTTACGAGATGCCATGCTCACCACAGAGAGAATGTTACTTTTCCAAGTCAAATTTATTACACTAAAATCAGTAATAATTTACATGGTTACGAGTGCGGTCGAAGTGCGAAGACGGTCGTCGAGAAATAGTGCATGGCATTATTGCTGTATAATAAAGTGCTAGTGAATCGAGGAAAACAATGTACATATGTACATATACATTTACTTACATGCGTGTGTACATACATAGTATGTAATTAGAATATATAACAAGCAGTAGAAGATAAGGCAAATTACTATCGAATAAAAAGAAAAACTGAAAAGCTAGTAAATAAATAGCATGCGGCATAATTGAAGGTAAAAACAATTGATGAAAGCGGAAAAAAAGTATGGCCTACTACTTGTGCGAGAATAAGCAACTGTGAAGATACATACGTATATTAAACTAAATTAATAGTAGAGCACACTCGTGATGTGCAGTGTGTGTAGTAAGGTACAACCAAAACAAAATATGCGAAATAGTTATTTAGTTAAATAGTGCAGAGTGAATGAACAACGTGAGTAAATAAATGCGTATAACTAAAGAGTTGAAAATTTCATAAAAATGTCGACAAAAAACTGAATTTAAAGGGGCTTGTCTATGCTGTTAGTATACAAGTACCATATTTGTGCATGTAGCCGTATTGTAAAGAGCAAAATATCCCTGCAAAAAATTGTGCGATTAATCCTAGGAGAGCGGTCAGCGATTGATCTCTTTTGTCCACATTGGGGTATAATTGATCCCCTCTAGTCCCTTTGGGTATATTTGGCACCAGTCAGTTTGAAATTTATGTAGCCAATTGAAAACAAAAAACAGCAACGAAATTAATAAAATAAAAAGATTAAATGTGATCGAATAGAATTATTTAAGAAAAATGCGAACCTAAAATACTAGGACCATATGGGTAAATCCTTAAATGGTCAACCAGAAGTAAAAAAAAATGTTTTCCGATCGCAAAATCGCGACAGAAAATAGATGCCTTGATATATCTTATACTTCAAATAATTACTATTTTACTGTTTTTTCTTTAGACTACCCAAAAAATACATATTTGCCAAAAGTGCGTTCTCTTATGCAGCTATTGTGTGTTTTATTAAATTGTTTACTAATTCCATTAATTCAATACTAAATGTGTCTCTTTAATATTTATTCTATTATTGAAAGCAGTTTTTGCTCTTCGATATTATCTTATGAAAATACTTACAACTCAGACGTATAACTGTTAATCACGCATTAATGCTATGTAACGTCCATAACGAAAATTTCCAATTTTTTGTCCAAAAAAAAAGTGGTGCGTTGAAAAAATACAGCGAAATCATTTCTTAAGCAAGTTGCATTAAAGTTAGGGAGAAAAACAAATAGAAATTCGTAAAAAGTTATTAGTCAATCCATTTTCCTTTCATAACTTTTGTAACGTCCGAACGGTAAGTCTTGATATCAATTATTTTTAGTGTAGTTTGAAACAGCTCATTTTTGAAATAGAGCCCCAGTTGCCTGCATTCAAACTGCATACATTTATTAAGCGCACTCGACAAACTTATTTGAAAATTTAAAAATGATTCTTAAGCCCAGGGAACTAGTTATCCAAATTGAGTTTGCTGAAAACTATAGAATTACAGTACAAAACGAAGTCCAGCCTGCTCATTTCAGCTACACATAAGTAACACTCTTTACATGCGTAGCATGGATATATGGTCGGGGACACTCAGTTGCTATTGTAAGTGATAAATTGACACGTAGCTTATCAAAAACTTGCAGCAAAGATATGACATTTCAAAAATGTTTGTATTTTCGGATGGTTGCAGCAGTCAATTTAAAAATAAGTTTATCTTAAGAACCATCACGCACTTTGCTCAACGCTTCAATACGAACTTTTTTCAGTGGAACTTTTTTTGCCACATCCCATGGCAAAGGAGCGGTGGATGGAATTGGAGCTTTCGTGACGCGCAAAGTCTGGGAACTTACCAGAACACAAGACATAGTCCTGAGCAATGCTAAACATTTTTATGATTGTGCAAAATCAAAGATCACTGGAATTGAAATAATTTAATGTCGTCCGTTAAAATAAATGAAGAAATAAAAGACTGAGACGGAATTTGGAATAATGTAAAAAATATAAATAACTTGATGTCTCACCACATTTTCACTTACTCTCATAAGAATAATATAGAAGCTGCTATAACATCGAAGTCTAACCCAATAAATATTTATATCTGATAACACAATTTCTATGTTCAACTAATTTTGCAATAAAATAAACCCATTTATTTTATAATTTACATTGGAGGAACATATTTGTAACGTCCGTAACGTAACGTCCGAACATTTTTGTGTCATGATTACAAGGTCAATTCAAACCGTGGACTGTTTTGATAATGATTATCGGTTAACTAATTTTTTCGCTTCCAAATCCTTCTTGGCGGCTTTATATTTCTTTTGCCCAATTCGCAGGAATTAGATGAGTTATAGGAGAACATAAATGTTAGTTTCATTTTTATTAACGTCCGAACACTAGTTTGGATCCCAAAAAATTCTTAACACCACATACTTACAGTTATAACACTTTTTCTATGTAAGTACTATCTCACAGTATTATTTCTAACCTACGACACATATGCTTTTTTGCTGTAGTGCGATATAAAAATCCAAAGGGGCCTGCGAACATAACGTCCGTCAGGCCAGGATTTGCCCATATGTTCCATTATCGTAAAATTTGTTTTGTTTTTATTATTCTACAACGCTAATACGAAAAAAATAAAGAATATTGGTTTAAAAAATTATAAAATCCGTAAGAACAAAGACCCTCAAAAACAGTACCCGTGCAAATAGGACGTGATGAACAGTACCCGTGAGGGAATAACGGAGAGTGGAAAAAGGATCTGTCCGACAATACCCGTAGGGGTGCAAAGAAGGCGTTTCGCACAGTACAAAAAGGATCTGTTCGACAGTACCCCTAAGAGTATAAAGAGGACTAGCCCGACACAAGCCGTTGAGGCATAAAAAGGTACAATTGGTCTCTCCATAGAACATGCTCACTCCAACCCATATAAGGAGATCAGAGCTGGCTATATTCGCATATTCCTTTGCGACTCATCCCGGATTCATCTTAGACTAATCGCATTTTTTGCAAGGATATAAATCAGCAACAAATTCTACTTTTCTTACAAATGAAACAAGCGCAAACACATACATACATACATGCACATATGTATAATTGCGCGTGCGTATGTGTGTGTGAGCTTGTGTATGTGAAATTTAAGTTTAAAGCGGAACAGCTGATTGTGCTATGTGCTCTGAAAAACAACTGAAAAACTTAAACAAGACAAAAAAACTTCACACATTTGTCCTCGAAAATGAAGAGAGTAGAAATGTCTGTAAGAGTGAATGCTGGAATATGCCAATAGCACCAGATGTTTATCCTTAAACTTTTTAAAAAAATTGTACAAAGTGTGTCCTTGTGCCTTGAGTCTCGTATATGTGCTTAGATAAATGATGGTGGCGTGAGTGGCGGGTGTTGCTTTCTCCTTTGTAATGCTGGTTTTGTTTTTTGTCTTTTATTTTATTTTTATGGTTTATAGCACACGTTGATTTTTAAAGTGACTACAACAAAAGCATTTGCAGTTAAATGAAACTACTTTTTTAATGTGCATATTGCATGCACTCGAATGTATGTCTGTAGATTAAGCGGGTCCTTATAAATTAAATAAACGATTTATTCCAATCTCACCCCTTCATATGGTAATACCTTGGTAATAATATCACATATCAATTTTGTTCCCGATTGAAGACGGTTCAAGGAAGTCGCATACCAGTCGAACTTAAGACTGTTCAAAAGAATTAAATCTTGCAAGCTTATGGATTTAGCACCGGAATCGGAAACAACGATTCAACAAAGAAGGGAAAGCTGTAGCTGAGAGGTCGAATACAAGGCTGCGCAATAATATATAGTTGATTCTATTCTGAACTCATTTTCGTTCAAAAGAAGCAAAAAGGATACAGATGCTATACATATAGGGCGGAATTTTAACATCACTAAGCCGTTATTAAATAAATGCACAACAACAATAAAGCAAGCTGCCACTCTTGTGTACGTAAACAAATGAATCATCATATACACACATACATACAAGGCAACGGAGAGATACTCACAAACACATGTAAACATCAGCCGAATACACACGCATATGGCTACAAACTACAAATATACATGTATATGGCTGGTAACCAGGCATTAAGTTCCCGAAATTACTAGACCTTAGGAGAAATGTGTGAACGAGGAAACCGAGAGCATAAAAGCAGCGCAAGCTGAGGCATGACTAGTCAGTTTTTGATTTAAGCACGCTATTGGTTGTGAAGTATAAGTGTTTATTGTGAGTTCTCTCAAAGTAGTCTAATAAACACCATTTTGCATTATTGAATATTGGAGTTATTTATTCAACAGTTTAGCAACTCGACGTTAGCAGAAGGTTTGGGATAAGCGGAATTCCCCAAAATTCGTTACAATATATTTAATCGATTAAAGTATTTTGGTAAGACTAATAAAAAAGGGGTTGGTCACGTCCGTTTTCAAAAGTAGAATATCAGTAAAATGTAGTTAAATACCATAGTGTTATTGCAAACTTTATTAAGGTTAGACCTTTAGAAAAAGTGGGAGTGGTCTTTAACCGATTTTGATTACCTTCACTCAGTCTATATAATTTGGCAAGGATAGCGTCTCTGTAATATCTTTAACGGCTTTTGATTTCTGCTTCTTTTACGCTTGTTCACTTTTAGTCTTCTAAATGTGTGTGGTGCCACGCCCATATTCCAAAATGTTTGTGGAATCCATGTTTTGCGTCAAAAAAACCAATCCACCTACCAGATTTCATTAGCTTGGCGACATTCGTTTTTAATTCAAATTCTCGATTTTTTTTTAAATTTTTCTAAATTTTCAATATCAAAAAATGGGCGTGGTTATCGTCCGATTTCGCTCATTTTCATTACTAATCTATTCTGTGTCCAGGTAAGTCCGTATACCGAATTTGGTGAAGATAACTCTATATTTGCTCAAATTACGTGGTCACGGACGGGCAGACGGACGGACTGACGTGACTTAATAC
Source organism: Eurosta solidaginis (assembly GCA_029619165.1). Lineage (NCBI taxonomy): Eukaryota > Metazoa > Arthropoda > Insecta > Diptera > Tephritidae > Eurosta > Eurosta solidaginis. Next base: position 68,479 of record JARSSU010009662.1, on the reverse strand, counting down.
AGTTTTTTTTAGATACTAATGATGTATGCAAGTCTATATCTATCTCGATTCCTTTATACCTGTTCAACCAACCGTTAGCCAATCAAAGTTAGTAGACAAGTGCAACTGGGTATACAAATTATATTAACTTCATTCTAGATATACATATGGTTCATACATGGCGTATACGTTATGAACAAAGGCGATTATTCGATTTGAATAAGGTATTGAATAATCGATGAGCTACGATTATTCGAATAATCTAAAAAATCAACTATTCGAATAGTGAAATTCGATTAATGAGCGTTCAAAATTCCGCAATGAAATACTCGAACTATTCGAATAGTTTTAGTAGAGTCTTCCAGATAATTCTTCTCTAGAGCCAACCCGTCCTCAGCATCATAATTCCCATAATCTGCACTTTTTCCCGAATGCACCGGCTATGAATAATTTAATTAAAAGCAAATGGAATGCATTTACATTATACTTCATTTAATACGGATCAGAACACTTACTAAATTTGATACAACGTGTAAAATATAAATATATATACATGAAATACATCCATGTCTTTAATTGTGTGGCAAATATCTGACTGACAAATATTTGTGTATATACACAAAGCAGTCATCAAGCAAAACATTCCAACCTACATATGTATTGTGCATAGAGCAAAGAGTAGAGAACAAGTTATGCATTGGCATGTGCACAAATAAACATATGTATGTACGTATTTAGCAATATTCATCGTAACACAAATATGAAAAAGTATGTGAGTGTGCTTTAGTGAATTATGTATGGAAGCCGTAATGAAGGTCTTTGACCATAAGGCTAACCGCGTTATCATCAGAGTTCGGAATGATTGGCATATAGAAAACACCGGCACCGCCGAAATCTGTATGGCAGATTCAAACGCCAATATTGTGAATCATGTTGTCGGACAAGGCTACGTCCACGCAACTACGAATAATACCACAATAGTAAGCTGTTACTTGTCCCCGAATGATCCCATTCAAAAGTTCAGGCACAAACTTGAACTTATTGAAGACAACCTGAGGGGCTTAATTAGTAACCTGGTTGTGGCGGAAGACCTTAGCGCAAGAGCCGTCGAATGGGGAACGTACTCAACACTGGTACGACCCTAACATACCGACGGCCGGGCTTTGGATTCTCGATCCCCGATATAACACTAGTCTCAGAAAGCCTGCTGCTGACCGCTGCTGGATGGAGAGTCATAGAGGACGTGGCTGGCAGTGATCACAACTACATCAATTTCCACCTTAATGATTCTGGTCAGAGGCAGATTCCGAACGGGTAACGTTAAACAATAGCATGGGACGCATCCAAGGTCGACTCTGCAATTTTCTCCGCATCAGTACTGGCGAATGCCCGACGGATAATCAACAACTCCAGTGCGACCAAGAAGAAGAGCTTAAAACTGCCGAGCGCTCTATGAAGCCTTGAAAAGCACCTGGGTCCGACAGAATAACCGCGAATGCAATTACGCTAGTTGCAAATAACTGTCCCGAACTTATGTTGTACATGTACAACAAATGTCTCAAAGAAAAAACTTTTCCCACCATATGGAAGACAGCACCACTGGTTTTCATTCCAAAAGGGAAATGAGATCCCAATTCTCTATCATCCTACCGTCCTCTGTGCATTTTGGACACAGCAGGGAAATTGATGGAGAGTCTCCTGAAGCAACGCCTCACGAGAGCATTAGAGTACGGCGAAGAACTGTCTTTCAGACAGCATGGTTTCCGGAGGGGGTACTCTACAATCGATGCCATAGCAAAAGTTATAGACGTAGTCAAAACTGCCGATACAGCGTGAAACAGAACAAGACCTATAGTATTGCTGGTCACGTTGGACGTCAAAAACGCTTTTCAGCCAGGTGGGAGGACATGCTATGGGCACTAGAAAGCATTTTCAAGATACCGCAATATTTGCTAGAAATTTTAAGGGACTACTTAAGAGACAGGTATCTAATGTATGGAGCCACTCACGGTCAAAAAATGTAAAAATAACAGTTTTAGCAGCCCAAGGTTCTGTACTAGATCACGATCTCTGGAATATTAATTACGGCAGTCTTCTTCCATTGGAGATGCCAGAAAGCGTCTTCCTTGTTGCTTTTAGATAAAGATATTCTTATGTACATATCCCCTGTTGATATTTCGTTTTTTAATTAGGGATGGTAAAAGAGATAAAATAAAAAATGATTGAAACGAAAAACGTAAGGATACTCCAGTTTCACCGTGTGATTCGCGATTTAAATCTCGGTGAAACCTTTGATAACATTACGAAATTGCCGGATGATGATTACGAGGCGGTTTTCGTAATGGTACCATCGCATTATGCCAGTAAATGTTTCTTGCTTTTCAGTTTATCTTAAACAAAAATAATAAATTAATATCCATTTATTATAAATCGGTGTTAAGCTTATGACTTCTTAAATATCTGCTCAATTTATATAAAGGAAGTACTAAACATTTTTAATTCCACTCAATGAGTAGTTGCTTACAAATCGATTGCAAGATTCTTCAATTCTGAATGGAGTTTTTAAAACCTCTAAATACTTCGATCCCTATACCATTTAGAAAACTCTTTTATCCCAAATGTTTTAACCTATTAAGGCAAAAATCTTCGTTCAAAGGTTCCGTTCTCTCAGTTATCGGTAGGTTCATTAAAACTCGAAAGCAAAATTTCCAAGTTCGGACGTTTTTCTTTAGAATGTTGAAGATCCCAGAACCACCTAGCAAAGTTTCCTTTCACTCACACTGAATTGTCATCAAGTTCCGATATGTATTCCAAGTTTCGAGACTCTAGCTCTCCGGAAGTTACTCAAATATGGATTGTCAGATTTTCCAATTTTGTTGGAAATTTATATAAAAAGGAGGAAACAAGTCCATAAAAACTACATAATTACTTGCAGGCACTTATTTTATAAACACCTATTTAATAAGAGTGGATAAAGTTGTGCACTTAGCAGTCCATACAAATTTTAAGTGTAGATGTATACGCACGTAATAAAAAAACATAGCTATTATTTATGTATACGGCGATAGTCGTACAGTTGGGAATGTTAAAGGAGATTTTGTTTATAAAATCGCTATTATATTTCAAGTTCTACATATTATAGAGTGACTAATGCACCCTAGATCTTCACAAAGGTCGCAGTGCTTCCAGGCCTAGTAATCTATATATTAATACGCTAACAAAATTTCCATACAAACAATTGACAGACGGTTGCGCATAGTTAGCATGCGTAAAATCATATAAAAGTGATATTAATCGATTCGTATAGATCAGCCGCAGTGCATAGGCGTATTTTTGTTAACAAATATTACTCTATTTGTTTATAATTAATAGAAAAACTTTTTCGTAAATCCAACAATCTCTCCAAATATGGATATTTACTTTCTTGCACAAAAGCGCGCCATCTTTGGACAAATTATGTAAGTGCTCTAAGACACAAACCTACATAAGCGTACGCGCTACACGGTGAAAGATTAAAACACGGTTTCCCATTGTTGCCACTTACCCATAATAGCCTCTACCAAAATCCTAAATAATTGTTCCAAAATAATTTGTAGCGTACCAAAAAATCTTAAATAGAATTAATTTCTGACCTGCCCATTTTTTTGTGGCAAATTTCACTTACACGTAAATACATAAGTCTTTATTTAACAGATTCTTTGTTTTTTATTTTAGTTGTTTACAAAAAAACATGAAATCGCAAATAATCAGTTAACTTTTGTTGAAACTAACTAATTTATTTATAACAACTAATGGCAAATTTGCCCCAAAATGTTTTTGCATTTGCAGATTTAATCCTCATTTCAGATAAAGTACGTCTTATACTGAACAAAAAAAAATGTTAAAAAATATAACATTAAATTTTTTATATTACCTTTTATGCTAATTTATTTTATTTTTTATTTTATTTTATTATATATTCTCTTATGTCAAATTGGTTTATTATTATTTAAATGCATTTTGACTAAATCGGAAAGTTTCACGTTGTATATTAAACGAAATAAAAAAGGTCCCAAAAACATTTTTGATTTTAGGTCAAAACGGCAACCGGCATCATGGCGGCCGTATTGCATAGGCAGTATATTACCCACTATCTATATATTAATACGCTAACAAAATTTCCATACAAACAATTGACAGGCGGTTTCGCATAGTTAGCATACGTAAAATCATATAAAAGTGATATGAGTCGATTCGTATAGATCAGCCGCAGTGTATAGGCCTATTTTTGTTAACAAATATTACTCTATTTGTTTATAATTAATAGAAAAAGTTTTTTGTAAATCCAACAATCTCTCCAAATATCGATATTTACTTTCTTGCACAAAAGCGCGCCATCTTTGGACAAATTATGTAAGTGCTCTATGACACAAACCTACATAAGCGTACGCGCTACACGGTGAAAGATTAAAACATGGTTTCCCATTGTTGCCACTTACCTATAATAGCTCCTACCAAATTCTAAAAATTGTTCCAAAATAATTTGTAGCGTACCAAAAAGCTTAAATAGAATTTATTTTTGACCGGCCCATTTTTTGTGGCAAATTTCACTTACACGTAAATACATAAGTCTTTATTTAACAGATTCTTTGTTTTTTATTTTAGTTGTTTACAAAAAAACATGAAATCGCAAATAATGAGTTAACTTTTGTTGAAACTAACTAATTTATTTATAAAATTAATGGCAAATTTGCCCGAAAATGTTTTTGAATTTGCAGATTTAATCCTCATTTTAGATAAAGTACGTCTTATACTGAACAAAAAAAAAGTTACAAAAATATAACATAAAATTTTTTATATTGCCTTTTATGCTAATTTATTTAACTTCTTATTTTATTTTATTATATAAATATACTCTCAAATTGGTTTATTATTATTTAACTGCAACTTGACTGAATCGGAAAATTTCACATTGTATATTAAACGAAACAAAAAAACGTCCCAAAAACGTCTTTGATTTTAGGTCAAAACGGCAACCGGCATCATAGCGTGCATAGTCAGTATATTACCCACTATATTTATTATTAGGCTAACTTTGTTGGGATTATATATCCATTAATCGGATGCTTAGATCCCATGACCCTAATTTTTTTATGTCGCTTAAAGTTATGAAATCAATTTTATTTTAGTAAATATGTTTGCGTGAATAACTTTAATGTTTTTGTTTGTTTTTCTTTTCTTTCTAATTTATTCTGCTTTGTTATATCTTAGTATTGTATTGTTCACAGACGATATTTTATCGTAGATATGGTCATATATATTCACGAAATGGAGTGTTTACAAATTTAATACAAATTAATTACGTACATAGATCTCAATGGGAATCCCAACATTAAATATCCGAACATTAGAATCTTCATATTTTCACAATGATCACATTAAACCCCGGAAAAAGTCTAAGTGCACTTATTGCGTTTTTATATGGAACTGTTTGTTCACTTCACTTAATTTTTTCGCAATTTAAGTACTTTATTTTTTTCTTTAATTAAACATTTTTTTAGTAAACTCTGCTTTCTTTCTCATTACATAATTTTTTTATATTTTAATTTTATTTTTTATGAAGGTATCCGCTATTCTACTCGAAATTTTTGTTTTGTGTCACACTTACATATTATATATGTATTTATACAAAATTAAACGGGTGGCGTGAAATAGGCTAAATTCCTTTAGCAAATTTCTTCGTTTTTAACTAAAAGTTCGTTTTTTTTTGAATTATGACACAATTGAAGTAAATGGGCGATATATGTATATGGGTTATATAGGCCTACTGGGGAACCGAGCTCCCAAAACTACCTTCGGTAGCGCGCCAACGGGGAACTTCTGGGTGGTGTGGAAAAACCTATTTTCAATTCAATTTCAAGTAATTTCACCATAATTCTATGTCAATTTCATTTGATTTTACAATAATTTTTGTTTAAGGAACTCCATACCAAAACGTTATAATTACATGTGAAAAGTTTGTAGAAAATTTAAGAAAATACAATCAAAAAGTACAAAGTCTTAGATCAAATTCAAAATTTTAAGGAAAAAGTTAAGTAAGTTAGACCAGTTTGCTATATTTCCAACACTTGATGCATAGACTGAGTTGAAAAAAATACACGTTGGTCGAATTTCGACCACAGGCGATACTAGTAATAATAAATAGAGTGACTACATTGTACTTGGCGTATACGTAACATTTGTTGCAATATGGATTTGTGTAATTTCCTTGTGCACACATACATACATACCTAAAACATTTTCATTATTCTTTCTTCGCAAAAACTCTAGCAGCATTCAGCTTTTCTTTCCTTTATTCTCAACAAGTGGTTTTTATGATAGCTTCCTATGCTTCGCCCTTACTCCAAAAGTTTATTTAGTTGATGATATATTTATGTAGCTCTGTTTTGTTGCTAAGAGCAGTAAAGAAATGACTAGCGTCTGTTTGTAGTCATACTCGAAAGAGCGATTCTTTACCTGCCAAATTCATTTTGTGTCATCTATAACGTAACGTTCATTCTTATCTTTTCATAAATAAAGCTTTGCCTCTGTGTTTTTGTTCAATTTGCTACTGTCTAGGATCTTTGATATTTAACAACAAAATAAAAGAATTTGAACAAAAATATATTGAAATAGAAATTTCGATTCATTTCAATTACCTACATATGTCGAATATAAACTTTTTAAGTGAGATTTTCAATCGTGTATGTATGCGTAAGCATAGTCTGGTTATGGTCTTCAGACCCATGAGTAAACTACATGCGCGATTTTTAAACTTTTTGCTTATATTCCTGTTTGCGTGCGCCAGAAATGGAAATAACTCATTTTCCAAGTTAATTCTATGTCCTTCTTACATTTTAAGGACTCGCACAATTGATGCAAGTGGGCCCATCTTGCACTGAAAAAAACGTCATTATTCAACATTGCTGATTTCGGAAAATATTTATTTGTCAAAGTGATATTCTTTGAAACAATTTTTAGACTTGGAGAAGCACAAAAAAACATTACATTTTTCACATCTACTACGTGTACGTGATGAATACTCTTTACAACGACACTTTTTGTGGAAATTAAGTCCTCGGGGCATCCGACCAATGATGAAATCCATTTTGATGCTTTTCGTTACAAGGATGCTCTGCAGGATATCTCCTTTTGGAGGCGAAACTTCATCCTCATTTTCGGCATCTGATTCTGAAAACCATTCCATGTTCTTGTTTTTTTTTCAATGTAAACGAGTGCTTCGGCACAGAAAGCCGAAAAGCTAAGAGGTCTAAAATATCCTTCGTAGGAGTTTAAATTCTACGACAGTCTTAACGATACTCCATCCATGCGTTAAAACAAGCGAAATCAATCAAATAAATTATGACTTTTAGTGGCCACTTCCTCGTTTTAAAAAAGGTACGATATGCCTCCATAGTTGGTCGCAGATGTCAACACCGCCAATGAATACATTTTATTCTCTAACAACGTTTGAGCATGCAACTTGTATAAATTTCTTTTCTTTTTTTCACCATCGTTTAACATCGCAACTGGACTACATCCAAAGGCAGAATAATCGGTAGCTATTTTTGCGACATAGTACTCTTCTTTGATACAGATGAGGGACCAGAAAGCACAATATTACCGGCGTGTCCAACAAGGTTCTGTTCTAGGGCCAACGCTATGGAAGGCGATGTATAAACGTTGTGCTACAAATCGACCTTCCGGAGGTACGCAAATTGTCAACTATGCAGATGGATCTCGATCTGCTCCAAGCATTATGTAATGACGCCGTGGGAAGAATAAATGAATGGCCTTTCTTGAAATATTTAGGAGGGGACATTGACTAAAAACTGACTTAAAACTTACTACCGTATTACTGCTATACGAACAGCTGTGCCTATTGGACGATGTCACGTGAAATGGCCTATTTGCATGGTATTGAAATCGGCTGACCATTTGAAGATACAAAGAAATGCGCAAGGCGCGAACATTGGTTAGTCGGAAGAAAGGTGCTGGACCTTCATTTATTTCGGAATATATTTCTATCGTACAAGCGAAAGCACGGCCCCACCAAACATTTAGGTTAGAAACGATTAGAAGACGAATCGAATCTATGTATTTCTCTAAGGTGGAAGGTTAGAGGACAATTCGCGAAACTGTCGCGAATTATCGCATTCTCGACAAAAAGGGGACTTCATTCTCGATATCGAAATCGAATTCTAACGTCAAATTCTAATGAGTTTTTAATGAGAATTTTGAAGAGATGCGCAATTAAGTTCAATTATTTAAAATCAGTTCGACAGTACGATGAGGAAGCGTTTTCTTCATGCCATTCATTTAGCACTTCAACAAATCTGCTCGCTTTCCTTTTATAACTTCTTTGATTCATTTTCACATACTAGTATTTATTATCTATAATATAAAACTAAGTCAGGTCCTTTCTGACGCTATAACTCCAGAACGCACCAACCGATTTCCACGGTTTTGCATTCGTTGGAAAGGTTCTCGCGCTATGTAAGGTTCATAGCACAGAGACTTCAGGATCGACGCACAGGATCTCCAGATAAGGCCAAACGTGACCCGCTACCCTATAATGTGTTTTTACATATGTATCAAACTGAAGTCTGCTGATGAGAGTGTAAAGTAATTTCATGTGATATTCGATTTAGTCGCATCAACCTGGCAACAAAACTGATAAATCTGCATGCGAAGCCGAATAGAGACACGATTAATATACCCACATACCTGCATTTAGAAACATACGTCCTATTCGATTTGCCTAATACAAATTTGGTATATAAGTTTGACTATATAGTATTTACGTAGTATTTACGATGCTTTCTTTTTCTTACGGAAGTAGACCAGAGACGAATTGGGACTGGGATTAGACTAGGACTGGGACTGAGAAGAATGAGACTTGGCGTGGACTGGGACTGGAGACTCGGAATGGACTAGAACAAAACATACATACCACCCTTGTGCGGACTGGCAAGAAGATATGAAGAAGAATGAGAAAAAGTTTGAGAGAAGAGAAAAGCAGAGAAGGAGACTGAGATAGAATGAGACGAAGATGGACGATGAAGCGAAAAAGACGGAGAGAGGATTGTGAATAACAAGATTAGGACAAAGTGAAGAGGAGGGAGGGCAGAGTTAGATGGAAAAGCTTATTAAAAAGTATGCAGATAGACCAATTTAGGCAGAACACGTCTGCCTAGGCTGCTAGTTATAAATAAAAAAACTTATTGCGCAACTGTGAATATTGCACTATTTTTATTTTGTTTGTATAGCACTAAGAATGAGTGATCATGTCGTGCAAAAAATCGATAACTGTCTAATCATAACATCGCATTTGCAGTGTTATTTGAATCGTTTCACAGTCGAATTCTAACCTAGTTCTCTAACCTAGTTTTCGATTCGATGCATTAGAGAACTACATTAGAATTCTAATGCAAAATTACAATATTTCTCTAACGTTAGCAACTGTGTTTGCTGTGGCAAACTACACTACTACCTCACGCAGATTGGGTGGGCACGGCGGATTCAATCTACATAAGCGTCAGATAAAGGAGGATCATTTCTGTCCACGCAGTCCCACCGAATTGAACGCAGAACACGATGTTTCTTTCCCTCGTTTTCATGGCGACAGACTCTCTGTACACAGACTTTTTGAGAGGAGCCTTTCATTAGGATTTAGTTCCTGTAATGTGCAGAGACATATATGTTGGACTGCGGTGAGTAAAGTGGCGTTTCTATGTATGACGAGATTGATGCATGGAGGAAGGAGCGCATGAGAACTGCGCATGAAAAGCAGTGGCGGCTAAATCGCCTTTCGCAAACGACGAGAGCGAGAGGAAAAAGTTAAATTCGGAGTAACTAAAAGGATAAGGAAGGGTGGAGGAGCGAGAGGTAAAACTATCTAAAACTTATGGCAGACGACCAAGTTTGGGCGATAGTAATTTATAACAAATATTATTAGGAACTTTACATTTGAGAAATAATAGCTAGATAACCTGTACTAAAAACATTTCGCTAGATGTCAACAATTTGTTAATTTGGTAAGTAGAGGCTGTTTGTCAAGTGGTTTAAAATTTTCATTATATACATACTTCATAACATCAGATCGGTTAATAAGGAATATGTACTTTCACAATAAACCTTTTGTTGTTTTAATCTATGACTGTTAGTCAGCACTTTATCCGGGAATTCCGTGGTGTGGTGGTAGCATGCTCCGTCTCCCACCATGATCCTTGCTCAAACCAGGTAAAGCAACATCAAAAAATTATTAAAGAAGGTTTGTGTGTAAAACTTGTCTGCCTGTGCAGATGCCATTCGGAGTCGCGTAAAACATATAGGTGTCCATGCGGCCTATTTGTAGAAACCATTAATAGTAGCACGACCCAATTAGAAGAGAGCGCGCCCTACATCACTTCGGAGTTGTATATTTTTATAATGGCCGATGGATAAAAAAAATATTGGATTTCTGTGCCTAGCTTCACTGACATTTGTGAAAGATGTTTTATTTCGTCAATTCACGAAAATCTAAAATACAAAACACAACCAATCATGTACAAATGAGTGGCAAACAACTTATCTAGCTTACTTATACTAAGAGCGGCGAAACGCTACAAACTAGTTCTAATGACATTTATTTAGTATTTCGCGTACTTATTTGTGTTGTGCTTATTTTGCCTTCTGACGTGTGCACAAAGGGCAAACCTTCGAATATAGAGGAGAGCACTTATTTGATCTATTTATGATAAACGCGCTTTTCTGCGCCAAAATATCAATGTGCTGGTGCATTGATCTCTATGAAAAAGGTGGTTACTGCGGCGTTGCGTGCATCATGAAACAAGGAGATTACCGTTGTAGCTGGGTCAACCAATTATATAGAGAAGAACATATTCGCACGTGAAGACCATATTACGCCAGCGTCATATAGTTTCAAACAGGCAGTATGGATATAGCAGTGCTTGAAGTGAATAAACCCTTTAAACAGGGTCCGACAATCATGAAATACGCGCTATGCCCCACGACCTGATTAACACCTCGACCGAACTAATGGTAAGTAGTGGCTGGGTGAGCTATAGGCTATATTATGCGAACAATGCAATCCACTAATTTGGTGCGCAGAAATACCACAGAGCGATGTGTCGGATCGTTTCCAAGGGACAAGATCAGCTGTAGAACAATCAATGATTGTGTCTGAAGTCAAGAATTTGGTGCGAATTTTGAGTTTCTGGGCGTCCCGTGCGCTGTGAATGGAGAACTTGTGCATCGCGTTTAGCTAAACAGAAGAAGGAACATTGCCGCATCTATATACAGTTAAGTAATAACGTGTCGAAGCTTTGTACAATCCACGATAAAGAAAGTGTTGTTCTAAAACGACGAGGCAATATATAACAAAAATTTCTTGCTAGACAGACACGGGAAACTCGCAAAATCAGAGTGCCGATATATGTTGTTAAATTTTTTTTTGATATAATAATTTTGTTCTTGATACATTATACTGCTAATAAACCTTTTATTGTCATTAAAATTTAGTTATGAGTAAATTATTATAGTAATATAGAGGATTAATATATGGCTGGTGAGCGCAATATCGCCGTATCTCTACCGAATACCTCATTTCAGAACTTTTTCATAACGCCCCACCGCCTCACGTGAAACCATTTTGAATTTATGTGTGAGATAGGCATTTTCGAACGTAGCACACAGCAGTCGAATTGGCGACATATTTCCATACTTTTGTATCATCTATAAATAAATATTGCTGATTTCGATTCATAAATGTTCTGGTACTATGCAATGAAGAGTCGGCATAAAACATGTAGGTCTCGTCCGGCCGAATTTGTAGGGAAAATCAAGAGGTGCACGATGCAAATGGAAGAGAAGCTCGGCCTTAGAATCTCTTAGGAGGTTATCGCGCCTTACATTTTTTGTATAATTTTGTTCGCAATATTTTATTTTTTCAACGAGACATCAAGAACACGGCTACTCGCGAAATTCTCCGAATCTCGAATTTCTCGTAAGGCTCGCGAGATTTTCGAATCTCGAATTAGTCGTAATACTCGCGATCTTCTCGACTTTCAATTCAGTCGCTGCATTGGCAATATTCTATACATTTCGGGTTTTTACTTGTGGTTTTGCGGACATTTTGGCTTGTGCTCCAGAAGAAATCGTAAGCTCTATATAAAACAGCCAATGAATCGATTAAGTTGAACGTCGAGAAGCTCGCGAGCCTTACGAGTAATTCGAGATTCGAGAATCTCGCGAGCCTTACGAGTAATTCGAGATTCGAGAATCTCGCGAGAAGGCGAGACTCGCGAGAAATCTCTTCTCGAACATGTTCGAGAAATCGTAAGCTCTACTTTCGTGTGAATCAACTGTATATATGAGGGTATATGGGAGTGCTATGAAAATATTTTTATATTCAGAGTGGGAATTTTATCTGTGCCTATTCTTCAGGGCAAAACAAAAACAAAAGTACTATATGTGCATAGGGGTTGAGGAGCTCTGTTATGATAGATTTATTTCTATTTCATCAATTATGAGCTGAAAAGTTAATGTTCTTCTTTTAAAACTCATTTAATATCTATGCACTTTTACCACATTTATTTAAAGGCACGTCAGTTGACACGGCATTGCATAGGGTAATTATAACCACAAAGAAAGCCCTGGAATATAAGAAGTCTGTCCTAGGAGTATTTTTTGATAAGCTGGTGATCATAGATGGCCTTAGATATATCAAAGTACATCCAGCCATAACCAGATGATCGGATGTATGTGAAACTGCAGGAAGGTTGCTTCACCTCGTAGACTTGTAGGGCATTTTGTTTGCCGAGAGGGGACTTTACTTTTTCCTTTCCTACCTACTTAGTCCAAAGTAGCATTTTTGCCATTTTTATTGTGATTCTTCGCTGGATTTCAGAACTGAAGTTGGTTGTTTGTGTTAATACAGGTTCCCAAACAAACGAAGTATTTTATTATTCGAAATAATGCCCTGCCAACAGTGGCGTGGTTGTTAAGGTGCAAATGCGCAGACTCCTTGCTCGATGACAGCAAGTACTTCGTTTGGTCCTCATTCACCATCAAACCCATCATTTCCGTTTCTTTTCAAGTTTTTAGTAAGCACAACTTACAGCGGGGGTGTTCAGGTCAATGATATCAATGTCATCAGCATACGCCAAGTTAATACGGTTAAGTTCTACAGCTAGTATAAATTTCTCCAGCTTTAAATTAAAGAAATCGCACGAACACCCTGTCTGAAACTTCGCTTAGTTTTGCATGGCTCGGAGAGATCCTTCCCAATTCTGACTTAGCTGATGGTGTTGCTCAACATCATTTTGCACAGCCGTGTCAGTTTGGGCGCGAAAACAAAATTCGGAAATAGCAGCATACATCCTTTTCGTGCTATCGAAACAGCTTTAAAATCGACGAACAGGTGATGGGTATCAATTGTTTTCTCGGGGGTTTTTTCAAGATTTGGCACATAATGAAAATCTGATCGGTAGTAGAATTCCCATGTCTGAACCCGCATTGTCGGCCGCCATGGTGTGATCGTAGCAATACCGAATAAGTCCGCACCGTAAGGTCCAACGAGCCGATCTACGGTGGTCTTCAACATTTGGCACAATACGTTTGACAAGGCTTTATATGCGATATTCAGAAGGCTGATCAGTGGGGGTGCTTGCATTGCATAATTTAGTCCATCATTCTGTATTGCGAACGATAGCTCAGACTAACGAATCGTCTCATAGGGACAAAATAAGGCGAAGGTAAGTATTAACCTATATGCTGCCATAGTTTCATATAATCCAAATACTCGAACGATTCGTATTTGAGGCGAAACGAAAGCTCGTTTCGTAATAGAGAAAGAGTGTCCATTCCACCATAATGAGAATTTGCGAACTCAGAAAGGTCCACACCACGGAAAGCAATGTCCTCTGGATAGTTGCAGTAGGTACATAACTCCAAGAATTTATAGGCGTGAGTTCTTGGATCTGGGTTACACGATTGCTGACATAAAGTTTATGTTTCCCCGGACTTGACCGAATCCAGCTGAGTGTAGTTTTAGAGTCTGACCCAGCAGTATGTCTGAACTGTTGGCAATGTAATTGTTGATAGCACCTTAGCAGATAATTTGTGCCGCAGAAGAGCCCCATTCAATGGTGCTATTTTAGTTTTTGGCAGTTAGAATCGACACCTTTATGTTGTTGTCTCTGAGTCTTCTAGTCGAAAGGTATACTACTGCAACATAGGCGACAATTGATGCGTCTGAGAATACATGGAGTTGATAACTACTTATGCTAAGTGAGGCTCCGACCCATCAGGTAGCCTTTCCCTTGACTATGACTGGTGCTAAAAGCCCAGGTGGATCGTAGATTTTAGCTACATCTGATAGTTGCTGCCTTTTCGTGATGCTTTCTAACACGTCCGTTAGGTTCGCCTTATATTTGATACTGTCTGTTTTCACATAACCAGTATAAACCTAGGGCTTTAGTTTCGCGATCAAGGTTTAAATCACAGCAAAGGTACGAATCGCCCTCAAGAGAATAGAGTCGTCGCCTGAATTCAGCTGAGTTTCAATACCATTTACGAAGATTAAAACCTCAACACTGGAGTTACTTCAGTAGCTGCTGTTTGATTTCAATAGCGTCATCCAACGTACCGACGCCATGTAGACAGTCATACATGTAAAATGAATCCTTTAGAACTCTTGATGCTGCTGGAAAGTCTTCATCAGCCGCAACAGTGTGCAATACCTTGATGGTGAGATATGCGGAACAGTTTAACCAATAGGTGACCGTGAGTAACCGAAATATAGTGGGTTCCCGTGATCGTCACGCCAGATGATTCGTTGCATATCAGCATCAGCTCTGCTCACTAAAATCTGTCGGTAACATTTTTCAATGTCGGCAATAAACGCGTTTCGATGCATTCGGCATTTTAAGACGATAGATTTAAAATCGGTTTCGAGCTTGGGCCCGACGTGAAGACAATTATTCAAAGAAACGCCTGCATTGTATTTCATTGAAGCGTTGAACACTGTGCGCAACTTAGTGGTGGAACTGGAGTTCTTAAATACACCATGATGAGGTAGATAGCACAGTGGCTGTGTATTGTTACTGGCTGGAACTGGTTCCATATGCCCAAGGTTAAGACACTCTACCATGAATGCTGAGTACAGTTCATTCAGTTTTGTGTCGGTTTGCAGCCGAGCCTGCTGGTACGCAAATAACTTAAGTGCGTCTGATTTAGAATCGGATAGTATATCTAGGTCACAAGATTCCTTGAAAGATATTGAACTTGAAAACGCCAAGAGGGTTCCCGACGCACGGTATGCTCAAAAAAACTTCTTGCAGAAGATCTCGTCTTGCGTCATATTACAGATATTTTCAACGCTCTCTATGTCATTGAAATTCCACAATTGTTAAACCAAGGGATTTAACTCGATCGAGGTGATTGCACAAAATGTGGTATTTAGTTTTATGATAGAAGCATTGGCCAAATGTCCGTTGATCACCCATCCCAAATGTGTGCTTTGTGCAGTAGAGAAGCTGTTGACTGAATGCTTAATCCCGCTACGCAAGAGAAGACCGTAGAGATCAGGCCTGATAATTATATCAATACCCAATCCCAAATCAAGAAGCGGAAACAGTAGCAGAAGTGTTCATAAACAATTGGGTTGCAAGGTATGGTGTACCAATGGAGTTACATTCTAGCCAAGGGAGAAATTTTGAATCAGCTGTGTTCCAAGAAATGTGTAAAACAATGGGCATTCGAAAAAATGGACAACTGCATTGCATCCTCAGTCCGGTGGTATGGTGGAACGATTAAATAGAACCTTGGAGGAGCATGTAAGGAAAGTAGTGGACAAGCTCCATAAAGAGTGGGATACACGCATACCATTATTCTTGATGGCTTACCGATCGGCAGTGCATGAGACAACGGGCCAAACTCCCGCAAAAGTAATTTTTGGCAATGATCTTCGACTGCCACTTGATTTGGAGTTTGGTACAAATGCCGATGCGGAGAGAAATCCACTGGTGTCTTGGAGGAAGAGCTGAGGGAAATACATGATCTTGTAAGACAACGAACCAAGATTAAGAGTGACAAGATGAAAGCCAGATATGATAAAGCAATTAATTCGGAAGGTTTTCGGGAAGGAGATTTGGTGCTGCTATACAACCCACAACGAAAAAAAGGTTTGTTACCGAAATTGCAGTGTAATTGGGAAGGCCCATACAAAGTTATAAAACGAACCAACGATGTAGTTTACTGCATACAAACCATTGGTAAACCACGAAACAAAATGAAAGTGGTTCATTTGGAAAGGCTGGCAGCATGTAGACCGGAAAATGTGTCTGATCGGAACGATCAGACTTAGGTGGAGGGCAGTGTGACGAATATTACCATCTCTAAGGTTATTAAATAAAGGTACAACATATACACACTACAAATACACGCGCGTATGGCTGGTGACCAGGTAGAGGATTCTAGAAGAAGAAACGTCTAGACATTTGGGCAGAGAGTATAAAAGCAGCAGAAGCTGAGTAGTCCGTAGTCAGTTTGATTTAAGCACGCTATTGGTTGCGAAGTATAAGTGTTATTGCGTAATATTTTCAAAGTAGTCTAATAAAGACCATTTCGCATTATTGAATATTGGAGTTATTTATTCAACAATTTAGCGATACGAACGTTAGTAGAAGGTGTAAGATAAGCGGAGTTTCACTAAATTCGTTACATTATTATAGCACTTTTTGTTTAATTCAAAATATTTATGACACAAAATAGAGTACTGCAAGTAGGTAATCGGAGTGAGAGCCCGACCTTTTGAATAATTCGAAAAAGCGCGATTTTCTGGTTTTTAAGGACCTCAGCTCTTTAGTGAACCATATTTGGACTGGTTCGGTAGACACACGTTTTCGCTTAGGTACGTGTTTTTCCAAAATACCGTAAATGATGGTATAAAAGTCGGAAACATTTTGGTCAATACCTACACCGTTTTTTCGGCCAAGCCAGTGTAGATAAAGTTTGACTAAGTTTGCTAAAATTAGCCTTCGAAAAGTCAAATCTGAAACTAGAGTCGTATTAAGATACAGCGCTATTCAGAGAATCTGTTTCGAATTCGTTCTATTTCCAGGGAAGGATGGTAGGGTCTTCAGGTATTGTTAGAGGTTCACCCCGTCTAAGAGTACATTTTGATGTATCCTCAACCCACCAATACCACCCGGATATATCCGTAAAATTCTTCAACCTATAATGGCGGCCGCCGTGGTGTGGTGGTAGCGTGCTCCGCCTACCACACCAAAGATCCTGGGCTTAATCCCTGGGCAAAGCAACATCAAAACATGTAAGGAAGGCTAAGTTCGGGGGTAACCGAACATTACATACTCAGCTGAGAGCTTTGGAGGCAAATGTTGGAGTTGAATGTTTACATAATTTACTTATATACTATAAAGATATTAAATTTTTTGTTAAAATTTGACTTTTAAGAAAATAGTTGTTAAATTTGTTTTCGTCCTTTGTTTCTGACACTTGGTTTTCGCTTTCACAGCAGTTGTTCGTCACAGAGAATGCCGAAACAACGTAAGAATCGGGCTTTATCGATTTGGTTATCGGATTCCCTGTCGTATTGCTAATCGTGCTACAACAGACAAACGAAGATCGTTTTTGGACACGATAGTCTCAAAGGCGTTGAGGCTGTTAATCTATCCATCCATCGTAATATATATAAATTTCGTGTCACGTTGTTTGTCCGCGATGGACTCCTAAACTATTTAACCGATTTTAAACAAATTTGCACACCGTGTGCAGTTTGACGCAAGATGAAAGATAGGATAACGTTTCTTTTCGGGAAGTGGACCAAGAACCGATCTATTCGGCTTCGATTTGCCTGAAATTTGATATACAGGCAGCCCTTTTCCTAGATAAGCGTCGGGAATTGAAGCAGGGACAGGGACAGGGACTGGGACGTGGGGCTGGGGCTCAAACTGTAACTGGAAATTGGACTGGGAATAAGGATGAAGAGGAATAGGAAGAGCTAGAGAGAAGAGAAAAGAGGGAAGGAGAAATAGACCGAGAAAGAGATAGAATTTGACGAAGATAGAGAGATAGGGATAGATGGAATAGGTTGGCTCTCAGACGCAGCTGGGAAGCCTCAATTTGGATCCCAGGAAGACTTCTTCCACAGCAAAAGATGGCACCGACCGTGAATGGATTCACGTGGGCAAAAATTAAAGGAATATATATATTTAGTTGCTATGCACTTCCGAGCATGACTAGCATGGAGTTTGATAGCATGGTTTTAATGCTTGGTCAACTGTATGGGGTAGAAGTCGAACAAACTATAGAGGAAGAGTTCTTCTCGAAAGCTTAACATTCCTGAGGCTAGACACTGGCAGTATACGATCCATTATAGATCTCACGTTTACTGGGAGCGAAATAGCGATGCTAGCAAAGTGGTCCATCAGTAACGTCTACACACTCAGCGACCACAAAGCTATTAGCTTAGAGCTAGTGGAAGCTTCCCCAAGGATAGCTTTCAATCAACTACAAAGGCGGAAATGGAAACAACACCTTGAAGCAAAACCATATGATAAGTTCGGAATGATGCCACAATACGAAAGACACATGCGGAGAACCGGTCGCTTGGTTCAAATATCTAAGTCACTAAGTACGGCGTGTTATGCTTCCATGCCAAGAAGTCGCTCCAAAGGAAATTGGACTGCTGCACGGCGAACGGCACATAGTGCCCGCTCATCACCACGATATGATGAGGTACAAAGCCCAAAGGACAGCGCTAAATTGATCCTTAGGGATTGGCTTGCAGAAAGGTGATGGTTAAAATAAAAGGGCAGAAATCAGAACAACCTACATGCCCAATACTAATGTGAGGAATTATAGAAACTCTTTTTCCGACACAAGATGACTGGCCCTTCCAAAATGAGGACCTCGAAGGTGTTTGAATTCCACGAATAGCAGAGCAGGAGGTATTGGATGCAATAAATAGAGTTGCAGATAAAAAGTCCCCGGGAACAGATGGATTGCCAAATATAGCCCTAAAATACGCGATAAGGTTTAGAACATCAGTATTTATGTTCCTTTTCAACGCCTGCATCCAAGAGGACGTTTTTTCCCGCTTATGTAAACGTCAAAGACTGGTTCTTTTGATTACACCTGGTAAGATGCCCGACCAGTCAACCTCATATAGGCCACTATGTATGCTGGATTCGATAGGAAAGATTCTCGAGCGTGTTATCAGTGGGGTTCTGCAGCAGACCCTGGAATTAAGGAATGGCCGACGAACATGGGGCTGGAAATGGCTATCAATAAGACTGAAATTGTGTTTGCGACGTTAAAGCGAACTGTGGATGAGTTAGTCCTAACCATATGAGACTATGAAACAGAGCTTTTCTTGAATTATTTCGGAGTGAACATTGACTCAAAACTGACTTTAAGGAGCACTTCAGGGAGGGAAAGTATCTAGAGTTAGTGGAGCCCCAACGTGAATAGTGCCCAACACCTTCGGCCCAGGCAACGCTACCCGTCAGCTATTATCCGTATGCAGCTCGATAATATTTTATGCAGCACCAGTATGGAATGATTCTAAAATGATCCATCAAAGAGAGATACTAGCAGCCTACCATATTACTGCTATACGAATAGCTGTGCCTATTGGACGGCGTCACGTGAAATGGCCTATTTGTATGGCATTGAAATCGGCCGACCATCTGAAGATGCAAAGAAATGCGCAAGGTCACGAACATTAGTTGTGTGGCAAGAAAGGTGGGAAGAATCAAGCAAAGGGCGTTGGAAATTCATGTTAGTTCGAAATATACTTGAATGATACAAGCGGAAGCAGGGCGATCTAAACTACTACCTCACGCAGATATTGAGTGTGCAGGGCGTTTTCAAGGAGTATCTAAATAAGCGCGGGATAGAGGAAGATCCTTTCTGTCCACGCTGTCCCACCGAATTGGAAAACGTAGAACACATAATGTTTCATTGCCCTCGTTTTCATGGTGAAAGACTCTCTGTACACAGAGTTTTCGGAGAGGAGCCTTCCATTAGGAATTTAGTTCCCGTAATGTGCAGAGACATACAATGTTGAATTGCGGTGAGTAAAGTGACGTTCCTAGTGATGACGCGATTGATGCATGTTTAAAGGGCGCGCAGCGGAATGCGTATGAGAAGCAGTGGCGACTAAATCGCCTTTCGCAAATCTCCCTTGTCATTATGACTTACGGCGGTTCCATGAGGTGTGGGTACATGAACAGGATTAGCCTGGCTTCATTGGGCCACTTGAGGGCAGTACGCTGCCACTACGTCCAGGAAGAAAAAAAAGATAGGGATAGATGGAGTGGAAAAGAAGTGAGGGGAAAGACGGAGAGGGGGGAAGGAAAAAGTTAAATGAAGAGTAAAAAAAAGGTTATGGAAAAGGGAAGGGAGACCAATAAGTAAAAACTTATGCAGAAAGACCAAAGTTAGGGCGGAAGTACATTTATAAACAAACAATTATTAGGAAATTTTATTTTAAAAACGAATAGCTAAATAAACCTGCAATAAAAACATTACGCTAGAATATCAACAATTATATTGAATTTGTTATTTTGGTAAAGTAGCAGCTGTTTGTTTCAGTGGTTTAAAATTCTCATTATTCTTCAAAAAACATTAGGTTAATTAAGCTCCTATCATGTGAAATTTTATATGGAAATGTTATTTCACAATGCTTTATAAACCTTTTGTTGTTGTAATCTAGAATTGTAGCAGGCACTTTTATCCGGAAATTTCCAGAATTTTTCCTCAAGCTGTAATGGCGGCCGCCATGGTGTGGTAGTAGCGTGCTCCGCCTACCACACCAAAGATCTTGGGCTCGAGCCCCGGGCAAAGCAACATCAAAAAAATTTAGAAAAACAGTTTTTGTGTTAAAACTCGTCTGTCTTGCAGATGCCATTCAGCTAGAAGCTAAAAGTTTAAGGCAACTTTCCATGCATTTTATTAATCTCTTTCATAAGAGATGTTTCAGAATAAAAAATTTAAATAAATTTTTATTCCAATTTCATAAAAAATAAAAAATATAATAATTAGCAGATGCTATCTGTGTTTTAATTTAAAAGGGTTACATAATAAATAAAACTCCACTATAGTCTTTAAGTTTTCTTAATACATTTGAGGTAATTGGTTTTTTGCAAAATAAGAACGCCGATAAAATTATTTTCAATAATCTACTTTTTGTCCTTTTAAAGAATCCATGAAAGATGTAAACTCTACATTCCACGCTGTCTGAGAACCTCTTTTTCAAGTTTTTTGTATATGTTTTACACCGACTCCAAACGATATCTGAATTTTTGGATGGAACATTTTCATGACACTTTCTGGACTGGACGAGCCACTGCCGATGAAAGACCCCCGGTTAAATAAAGTTTTGAAATAGGTTACTATGAATATGAATGAAGGAATTTGAAGTCAAATGGTGTCTTGCTATACGTTAGGTTAGGTTAGGTGGTAGCTGCCCTGATAAGGATAGCTCACTTGGACAATATGAAGGTCCGTTGTGATACCACATACTTACTATAAGTCCAAGCAATTCTATATGTGCAATAAAAGTTATATTAAGGTTATACTATGGTACAACTATCCTTATTCAACCTCCTTACTATTAAAGATATTCGCCGCCGATAAAAGTCGCCGCCGGCTCTGATTTTAGTCGTTTCTAGAAAGAAAGATGAGAAAGTTGCGCGTATATATTGTAACGAATTTACTGCAAATCCTCTTATTTGCAACCTTCTGCTAAGTTCGTATCACTAAACTGTTGAATAAATAACTCCAATATTTAATAATGCAAAATGGCCTTTATTCTAGTACTTCACAATAAATAACTCTACTATTGCTCGACAGATAGCGTGCTTAATCGAAACTGATTGTGGCGCCTCTACTATTGCTGCCTTTTATACTCTTTGATTTCCTCGTTGCATCTTCTAGGCGCTTCTGTTATAGAATCTACTAGTTGGTTATCTGTTATAATTATAACTACAGATGTACGTGTATAGCTCTCATGTGCGCGTGTGTTTGTGAGCGACACTACCACAATTATAATTGCATATCTCAGATAAGATATCTGCATGTGTTTGTGCGTTGCTTCTCCGCTTCGTGTACGTACATATGTGTAGACCTAATGATTGATTCGTTTATGTAGATACATAATGATTGATTTATGGATGTGCATACAAATCACTCTTAGCATCGGCTTAGAGATGACAGTACCCCTTAGTGTTGCTAATATTCGCAACAATATTTAAGTAATAAACATGTTCGATCCACGATAAATAGAGAGTGTTTTTCTAAATCGATTGGAGGCAAATTTGTAAAAAAAAATTATTGCTAAAACAGACACGGGAAACTCGCAAAAATCAGAGTGTCGATATATTGTTGTTAAAGTTTTTTTGTTTTTATTTTTCGATAAGGCAATAACAATTTTTTCTAGATACAATTATACTGCTACAATAAATCCTTTGATTGTCAATTAAAATCTAGTTGTGTGCAAATTTTTATATTAATATAGAGTATTAAATATATGGCTGTTGAGAGAAATATCGCCGTATCTCGACTGAATGCCTCATTTCAGAAGTTTTTTCATAAACGCCTCACGTTAAGGCATTTTGAATTTATGCTGATATAGGGTGTTCTCGAAGCGGTAGCACACAGCAGTCGAATTGGCGACATATTCCATTTTTTTGTATCATTTATAAATAAATATTGCTGATTTCGATTTAATAAATGTTTTGGTTATATGCAATCAAAGTGTGTCGCATGCGGTGAGAGAAATGTTTAATCACAACCAGGGTTCAGAAACACTCCTCACTGACAAATTCACTTTTTATCATTTTTGCTGAGTTCAACAAAAGTTATGATCAGGGATGTTTAAAAATGTTTATATTGAAGTGCAAATCACCATACATATACAAAATTATATGAACACTGAGACTTTTTTAAACTGAAAACAAAAAAATTATTTTAAATATTTAAAGAATTTTGATGCCCACCTTAAAAAATAAATTATGAATTTAATTTTTTCTCAGTGCTACAATATTTTTGAAAAATTGTTTGGTGTCAATTTGTTAGTGTGAATTTGAATATCATAGTGCCTGGCGCATATGGAAGGGCTTTTTCTTTGCACTTTCATTTGAAATTCAGGTACTTTCATATGAATCCAATTTATATGTGAGGGCATATGGGAGTGCTATTAAAATGTTTATTTTTTGTATTCAAAGTGTGAATTTGTATCTGTGCTATTCTTAAGGGCAAAACAAAAACAAAAGTGTTATACGTGTATAGTGGAGAGTGTAATGAGAAATGCATACAAAGAGGAATGCGTAATAATTATTGGTGATATAAACATAAACATTCGTGATGGTGATAATAGGAATGTAGCGCTATATTTAGACATGCATGCATCATATGGCTATAAAAGGGTAATCAATGACTATACAAGAGTAGATATTAAGAGAAATTCTAGCACTTGTATCGACCATATATTCGTAAAAAGCAGGGCTGCCGAAATATCGGCGGCAATAGTAGAAACAAACATCACTGACCATTATACAATCCTTTGCGGGATTTATCTTAGTAGTCGTGATCACGCAAATAGTATAGAACAAGATACAGCACTCCCTTACGCACTAAGCAGCAAGAAAGTATCTAAGATGATTCATGAAGTTAATTGGAACGATGTTCTTAACTCAAATAATGTTAATGAAATGTACGAAAAGATACAGTCGTTGTTTAAATACATATATGAGTACTCTCTAATTGAGTGTAAAAATAAAAAGCGCAGGAAAGAAAATGAATGGATGACAAGCGACCTCAAAGCCTTATGTAAGGACAGAGATAAGCTGTATAAAAAATGGAAGTCAAATCCCAATAACACAAAATTAGAAATAGAATACAAAAAGTTCAGGAATCATGTCAACAAAATCGTTCGTAGATCAAGAAATGATTACTACCGCGATAAATTCGTAGCGTGTAGGAACGATATTAGGAAAACGTGGCAGGTCATAAATGAGGTAGTTGGTAGGAAAAGCGTAGGTCCCGATGAATTCATTATTAGAAATTTCACCGGTGAAGATTTGAAAAGCATCTGCGACAATTTTATGACAACCTTTGAAGACGGTATCAAATGCGCAATACACAATTGCGATATCAGCACCATGACAATAGTTGAAACTAAAATATCAAACTCTATATACTTTGGGGAAACAGACGAAGGAGAAATATATGCAATCCTACAAAAGCTCGATGAAAAAAAGGGACCTGGATTTGATGGAATTCGACCAAAGGATCTAAAAAATAATGCAGTGGTGTTAACTCCAATTATAAGCAGACTTATTAACCTTAGCTTGAGTCAATGCACCGTTCCAGATCTCTTAAAAGTATCTTTAATAAAGCCAATCTACAAAGCAGGAACCAAGGTTGACTATAGAAATTATAGACCTATTGCGATTTTTCCGATAATTGAAAAAATCATGGAGGAAGTCTTAGTCCGCAGATTAACACATTTTATGGAAAATTTTAAAATAATAGATGAAAACCAATACGGTTTCCAAAAAGGCAAAAACATTAACCAGCTTCTAGGTCGATTTTCCAACCACATTAACGAAAATTTAGGAAAGAACTACCATTCCCTTGCACTATTCATTGACTTTAGTAAAGCATTCGATACCCTTTCGCACGCCAAGTTATTGGAAGCCCTGGATAATGCTGGTGTTCGAGGAAATAGCCTTAAATGGTTCGAAAATTATCTCGAACTAAGGAAATATACAGTTAAAATACGAAATATGTATAGTGAAGAAACTAGCTTCTCGTGCTGAGTCCCGCAAGGTTCTAAGCTTGGTCCTATTCTATATATTATCTATACAAACAGTCTGCTCAAAAACTTAAAAAATTGTAAGGTTTATGCATATGCTGATGACACCGCAGTCGTAGTCTCCCATAGGAGCCTAGATGAAGCTAAAAAAATCATGCAGAGGAAGCTAAAACTGATAGCAAAATGGTCTCATGACAGTGACCTCTTAATAAACGCTTCAAAAACTAAAATAATGCACATTCGACCACCGCATATAAGTCCGTCAGACATTGCCTTAGTATATCACAACTTCAGTTGTTTACATACTAAATTTGATCCATGCGCATGCGTCGAGATTCTGGAGACAGTAAACACGTACAAGTACCTTGGTGTTATCTTAGACGACCACTTTAAGTGGAATATACACATATCCCACCTTCAAAAAAATCTTTTTTTTTAAAACATTTGAGCTTTTGTAGCAACTTCGAAGTTCTGAAACAAGCTTATTTGGCGTTAGCCGAATCATACCTGAGGCATGGAATTACAGGATGGGGCACCTCCATATACTGTAAATATCTGCAAGGCATCCAAACCCGCATCCTTAAAATCCTTTGTAAAAAGAAAAATGTGCGTGACTCACACGATACACCCAATAAAGAGTTGGGTCTGCTCGACATTAAGTCCATATATAGGTTGACAGTTTTGAATGGATTCTATGATGATAGCAGCCTAAGGATACCAATTGACCATCACCATGGTACTCGTAAATGTATGGAAAATAGATTAAGGGTCCCAAGGTTCCTCAATAATTATACAAAAAGCATGCTCTCTGTGCAGTTCCCATTAATCTTAAACGAGTTGCCGTCACACGTCACTAACCTGCCTAAAACTCCAAACAGAAAGTTTGTTCTGGGAAAATACATTCAGAGTTTATTGTAATTGATCGCTTAAGTCTATGCAGTTTCATTCGACTTAATTAATTATTATTTATCTTTGTGGTAAGCCGAATTTATACCTATACCCATATGAATCATAATTATAATCCTGAAAATCTATTACTAAATTTTAATGTTTATGTGTAACATCAATTAAAATTTGTACTTTTATTTTTATTCTCATTTTATTACATTGTAAACATATTCATTTTCCTGCAGATAAGCATTTCAGCTTCGCAGGCCACGTAATAATTATAGTTGGAATTGTAAAAAATTGATAATGAAATAAATACAAATACAATACAATACAATATAGGGGTTGAGCAATCGATATCAATCTGCCCAGCATCTCCTTGTTAAATATTGGCAACTCAACCAATTTACTTCAAATAAAGGCTGAATAGTTAACGAATTGTGCACATGGTGATAAAAGTACTTACCCTTATTCAATGCGAACATCCGCTAATCAAAGTCTAAAGAAACTAGCCCTTTCAACAAGTTTAACCAAAAACAGGTCGGCGTTAGAGGGATTAGTTCTACAGGTATGCTTCATATAGTAGAAAATGAGTTAAGAATTGAAATGAAAATACATTAATCTTTTAAAATGTTCATTTTTTCATTTTCACTAAATTTTGAAGTGAAATATCTCTCAACAAGTAAGGAAGGCTAAGTTCGGGTGTAACCGAACATTACATACTCAGTTGAGAGCTATGGAGACAAAATAAGGGAAAATCACCATGTAGGAAAATGAACCTAGGGTAACCCTGGAATGTATTGTTTGCACGATATGGGTATCAAATGAAAGGTGCTAATGAATAATTTAAAAGGGCGTGGGCCTTAGTTCTATAGGTGGACGCCTTTTCGAGATATCGCCATAAAGGTGGACCAGGGGTGACTCTAGAATTTGTTTGTACGATATGGGTGTCAAATGAAAGGTGTTAATGTGTATTTTAAAAGGGAGTGGGCCTTAGTTCTATAGGTGGACGTCTTTTCGGGATATCGTTATAAAGGTGGACCAGGGGTGACTCTAGAATGCGTTTGTACGACATGGGTATCAAATGAAAGGTGTTAATGTGTATTTTAAAAGGGAGTGGGCCTTAGTTTTATAGGTTGACGCCTTTTCGAGATATCGCCATAAAGGTGGACCAGGGATGACTCTAGAATGCGTTTATACAATATGGGTATCAAACGAAAGGTGTTAATGAGTATTTTAAAAGGGAGTTGACCTTAGTTCTATGGGTGGACGCCTTTTCGAAATATCGATATAAAGGTGGACCAGTGGTGACTCTAGAATTTGTTTGTACGATATGGGTATCAAATGAAAGGTGTTAATGAGTATTTTAAAAGGGAGTTGACCTTAGTTCTATGGGTGGACGCCTTTTCGAAATATCGATATAAAGGTGGACCAGGGGTGACTCTAGAATTTGTTTGTACGATATGGGTATCAAATGAAAGGTGTTAATGAGTATTTTAAAAGGGAGTGGGCCTTAGTTCTATAGGGTGGACGCCTTTTCGAAATATCGCCATAAAGGTGGACCAGGGGTGACTCTATAATGTGTTTGTACAATATGGGTGTCAAATTAAAGGTATTAATAAGAATTTTAAAAGGGAGTTGTGGTAGTTGTATATGTGAAGGCGTTTTCGAGATTTCGACCAAAATGTGGACCAGGGTGACCCAGAACATCATCTGTCGGGTACCGCTAATTTATTTATATATGTAATACCACGAACAGTATTCCTGTCATGATTCCAAGGGCTTTCGATTTCGCCCTGCAGAACTTTTTCATTTTCTTCTACTTAATATGGTAGGTGTCACACCCATTTTACAAAGTTTTTTTCTAAAGTTATATTTTGCGTCAATAAACCAAAGCAATTACTATGTTTCATCCCTTTTTTCGTATTTGGTATAGAATTATGGCATTTTTTTCATTTTTCGTAATTTTCGAAATCGAAAAAGTGGGCGTGGTCATAGTCGGATTTCGGCCATTTTTTATACCAATACAAAGTGTGTTCAGATAATTATGTGAACTGAGTTTAGTAAAGATATATCGATTTTTGCTCAAGTTATCGTGTTAACGGACGAGCGGAAGGACAGACGGTCGACTGTGTATAAAAACTGTGCGTGGCTTCAACCGATTTCGCCCTTTTTCACAGGAAAACAGTTATCGTCCTAGAATCTAAGCACCTACCAAATTTCACAAGGATTGGTAAATATTTGTTCGACTTATGGCATTAAATGTATCCTAGACAAATCAAATGAAAAGGGCGGAGCCACGCCCATTTTGAAATTTTTTTTTGTTTTTGTATTTTGTTGCACCATATCATTACTGGAGTTGAATGTTGACATAATTTACTTATATACTGTGAAGATATTAAATTTTTTGTAAAAATTTCACTTTAAAAAATTTTTTTTTAAAGTGGGCGTGGTCGTTCTCCGATTTTGCTAATTTTTATTAAGCATACATATAGTAATACAAGTAACGTTCCTACCAAATTTCATAATGATATCTTCAACGGCTGCCAAATTACAGCTTGCAAAACTTCTAAATTACCTTCTTTTAAAAGTGGGCGGTGCCACGCCCATTGTCCAAAATTTTACTTATTTTCTATTCTGCGTCATAAGTTCAACCCACCTACCAAGCTTCATCGCTTTATCCGTCTTTGGTAATGAATTATCGCACTTTTTCGATTTTTCGAAATTTTCGATATCGAAAAAGTGGGCGTGGTTATATTCCGATATCGCTCATTTTAAATAGCGATCGGAGATGAGTGCCCAGGAACCTACATACCAAATTTCGTCAAGATACCTCAAAATTTGCTCAAGTTATCGTGTTAACGGACGGACGGACGGACATGGCTCAATCAAATTTTTTTCGATACTGATGATTTTGATATATGGAAGTCTATATCTATCTCGATTCCTTTATACCTGTACAACCAACCGTTATCCAATCAAAGTTAATATAATCTGTGAGCTCTGCTCAACTGAGTATAAAAAGGGTAATTTCCCACAATCTGGCGCCACTGTTAGGTACGTACCTACTACCAAATTCATTAATTTAGGAAAACATTTCAATGGTAATTTTTCAAAACATTAAAATTTCGTCGCACAGTTTTATTTTTGTGTCAAGAGTGCTTGAGCTCATTGAAAATGTCTATTTCAATTAGTGAATTGATGGTGAAAGAAATACAGATTTCTATAAATCAAAAGACACACAATGATGTTGAGAAAGAAGCAAACTACAACCACAGCAAACAATCGAAACTAATCACTAAAAGAGCATTAGAATTATTGGGCATGTTTCTGAATTTGATGTACAACAACTATGTCAATGATTACTTAAATTATTATTTTCAAATGTATGTTCATCTACACGGACTTCGGCAAAGCATTTGATACCGTCAACCATGAGTTACTAATTCATAAGCTTTATTTACTGGGCTTTCCGTTTCACCTATTAATGTGGCTGAAAAGCTATCTTTCTAACCGGACCCAAAAAGTCCTGTTCAAGTGCAATCTGTCGGAATCGTTCGGAGTTTTCTCCGGTGTACCCCAGGGAAGTCATCTAGGCCCTTTGCTCTTTACCCTTTTCATTAATGACTTGCCACAGACAATATTATATTCCCATACTATAATGTATGCGGATGATGTAAAACTTTGCTACACTTACTTTCCTACCGATTTGAGTTCCTTAGATATTCTTCAGGCCGACTTGGACTCGTTCCAATGTTGGTGCACAACAAATTTACTAGCTTTAAATTGCTCTAAATGTAAGCATATGACATTTCACCGAGTGAAGCCAGCATTGAAACCTTATGTAATAGATGGTACGCCTTTAGAGTGTATATCTATTGCAAACGATCTAGGTGTCCTTTTTGATCCGAAACTGAATTTTAACATGCATATTTCATCTATTGCCAACAAAGCGTTGGGTGTACTTGGATTTGTAAAAAGATGGGCTAAGGTTCTTTACACATCGCTGGTTCGTCCAATACTCGAGTATTGCTCATGCGTTTGGTCCCCTGTTTCTCAAAAGCATATAAAGCGTCTTGAGTCAGTTCAAAAGCAATTTTTGATATTCGCATTGCGAACTCAAGTCTCCACCTTCCTCCATACAGAAGTAGACTTCTTCTTATTAACTTACCCACTCTGGAAAATCGGAGAATATTACTGGGGGTATTGTTCATCCATAAGCTCATTATTGGAGAAATTGATTCTGCGGACCTTCTCAGCCGCTTGTTTTTTTCGGTTCCCCTTAGAATATCCAGACACTACGTTCCTTTTTATTTACCCCATTGTCGACAAAACTTTGCTAAAAATAATCCTCTTCTTATCTGGTGCGCACACTACAATGACTTGTATAGCTGTATCAGTCTTGAATGTACTTTTGCCACTATACGTAATGCAATACTTGCCTATCTAATCTAAGAGATATAAGCTAATTTAATATGCCGGCATTTATTTCTTCCGTAAACAAAACAGGCACGATCTCGTATAAGGATGGAGGAACATTTATCAACATGTATCATTAAGAAGGAATCAAGACAGTACTGTCTTGATTGGAATCTGGTGCATTCCAACAACGTTAAAAACATGCTTTTTCATGAGTCACTGACCGGAATCGTATGCATTCCGGCAGTATAATCTTATGGGTCAGGCATCGAGCTGATTGGAATCCGGTGCATTCCAACAACACAGGTCATGTTACTTTTTTATGCCTTGTGATGGCGTATCCTCATTACACTACTCTTAGCACTGCCGGATTCCCATGACATGCTGATTGGAATCTTGTTGCATTCCGCCAGTATAAGATCTCGGTATAAGATCTTATTTCTGCTCATATTTCTTATTATTACTATATTCTGAAATTAAAGTGTAATGTTCAATAATATATCTTTGTTTATAATATAAAATTGTTGAAATCTCGATATATCTTAAATTTTAACTTTTGAGTTGTATATTTATATATCTTTTATATTATGCAGTCGACCATAGTTTATCATCGACTTTAAATAATAAATAAATAAATAAATAAATAAAAATAAATATATAAATTCTTACTATTGCGCAATTTTTCGTTATTTTTTTTACAGAATCAACAAAATATAAAACACGAGCTTAACATAATTTTTTATATTTACAAAAGTATATAAACGTAAATAAATATCACAAAAATGGCACTAAACGCTGAAGATATTGTAGAGATCAAGAAGACGTGGGCTATTCCAGTTGCCACACCAACTGACTCCGGTGCAGCGATACTGCTCAGATTTTTCACAAAATATCCGTCCAATTTGGAAAAATTTCCCTTCCGCGATATACCAGTGGCAGAATTGCAAGTAAGTATGTATTTATAATATACAAGTTTCGTTTTATTTTTGGAATATTTCAAGTAGGGTCATACAAGCTCAAAACACATCACGAGATGTAAGGGGTGGGATGTTCGTCGAGTTGGGCTTTGAGCGTACATTGTCCCGCGCGAATGTTGCAGGAGGGCGTAAAGCCGAAAGCTGCTTTCCTTATTTCACCTAATAAAGTAAATAAAGAGTAAAAATTTTAATAGACATGTTTATAACTTGTGTATACTTCCCGTTAATTCGGCATCCACATGCCCGGCTGCGTCTCGTGACAAGATACGTTGTCAGGAGAGGATGTTCCCCGCGTTCGGATTTGAGTGTAGCTCAATGGATACGTTGTTGATAATGAGCGCATTCTGAATATAATCACCAGAACAGCGACAGTTATACTTTGACTAGCAGGCAAATTATCGAATCCAGTGTGCTCAATGGTCTTTGAAGCCCAACAACGTAAATGGCGCAATTTACAAATGTGTTTAAGTATCTGCTGTGATATTAGCTTTATTCCATGCTGTAAATGAATCATTTTAATCGGTCACATCAAGATACTCTGCAAATCTTCAAATTTACATATGCCATGTTTAAGCTCTTCAATGTGGCGCTGTTCTATAGCTAGCTTGCCATTAGTAATAATTATATAGGCGTGACGGAGGTGACAGCTGTCTGCGTGTATGTGTACACGTCGCAGGGTGTGAGAGGTGTGTGTATGGAATCAAACGCATCATGCGAAAGACTTGTACGAGTCGTTTATAACCTGTTGTCGGTCCCGAAATGTTACCTCAAGGCAAACAGTTAAATGTTTAATAAAATCAGAAATAATATGATGGAAGGGGTATGAGCGGTTGACCCCACAGTTATTGAAAGCAGTGGACGTTTCCTTGTTCTTCTGGGTGCGTTGCGGTGAAGTGTCGAAAAAGTTTTTTTTAACCAAAAGTAAACTATTTCCCGTGCGCGTAAGATCCAGTAAGGACCAAAGTCGAAGAATTTGCTTTGGGACAAAATGTTCATAAACCTATACATAGTTAGCGTTCGGCAAACCAAATATTTAAAACATAGACGGATCCAGCCAGACAAAAGGGTCGAAGGTATTTCGTATGTATGATTGGCTGGGATACAAGCGCGCATAAACAAACGCTTTCGGCGAGCACAGCGAAATATTCAGTTTATCATTTTTCAACAAACCAATCTATTATTTTCAACCATATTCGAGTTTTCATCCACTCCCATTCAAGCAACAGTGTCTTTGCAACTGATTAGTCAAGATACAAGAAACTCAACAAATGATTTTTTTTTATTTAATGATTTGGGAAAAATTTAAACAACGTGACATCAAGATGGACAAGGCGACAGCTATTTCGATTATACCTTGTAAATCTCTTCAAAGCCTTTTCTCCCGGGAGTGGGATTTGAACCCGCACCCCTACGATGGTTGAAGTGTTTCAAACGCATTCAGCCACGTCATGCCTTAGTTATTAGATTTTTTTTTCATCTTTCATTTTATTGCATCTATCTTCCTCCGAAACTCTTTCCCCTTCCACTCCCACTCCCAACCCCACTCCCAGTTCCACCCCGCCCGATTCTTACCCATATTCACACCCCCACACCTCTCCCATATATGGAATCTCTATACCAAATATTAAATACCTGCGTCAAAGTATTGAGGGGAGGAAGCGAATTTTGTTTTTCCTAAAAGGGGACGTGGCACAGCGGTCAAGCCGATTTTGAGATTTAGCGAGCCTAATGCACACCACTTCATTTTGGTTCTGATCGAAGGCAGTTGAGGGGTGGCCGCCCTTTTATGAACGTGTAGTTTTATCTATAGAGATTCAAAAAATTTAAGTTGCATTTTTTTATGTCTGTTGAAGCCGCCTCCATCACCATTAGACGGCGGCAATTCGTATGCGCAGCCGTGGGCGGCGAATGGAAAGGCGCCAACGAACGCCGAACTGCCATCGTAACCAACAAGATTCCATTCGACAGTCTGTCTTCATTAGCCTACAATCACGGATGCGCTCGTGTGTACATATATTTATTTTGAATATCAAAAGTTAATTTTCTAGTGTAGCGAAGATAGGCCACAGATTATTCAATGTCTGATGCGCGAAATCGGCAATATTTGCCGATATCACGTTTTAAATTTTGGTCCCGGTATTACCCCCAAAAGGGGAAGACTTCAGAAAATAATTTGATTGATTAATAAGGACCACCCTGTGTTGTTGCATTAACGACAAAGACACTCCCGTAAGGTTTTGGGGAGTATTATCGCTGTTGGTGGCCCTTTGCCGGAGATACATAGATCCGGTACATTCCGGTAAAAAAGCACCATTAAGATACTAGCCCGACTATCTCAGGAACGATTAATATAGCCACACTAAACCTTCCAGCCATCCCCTTCCGATCCCCCTATTTCTATAAGGAGCTTAGGGTAGCCAGTGCCTCGCCTGCTAAATATGAGTATGATACATTCATATTTGTAACAGGATTGCCCTCACGTAGGTTGAGGTTGCGGAAGCTTTGAGGCTATACATATATTGATTTATTAATTGATTAACTTCTTTTCTCCCTTTCTAGAACAGCGCACGCTTTCGCGCTCATTGCGGTCGCATTATGAAAACTTTTGACCAATCAATCAGCCAGTTGGAAGAAGAAGGTGGCCTAGCAAAGATTCAAGAAATATGGCAAGAAGTTGCGCGATCACATGTACAACGTCATAATATTGCGAAACCTTCATATTATGTAAGTATGCTTTCACAATCACTATCCGAATCACTATAAGTACCACCGTTATCATCATGACTACCTCTGTTCCTATCACTATCATTACCGCAATGACTATGTAGTGAACATAACTATTGTTATTACAGCGGCCATGATTACGACCTTGACTGCGACTACGACTATGACTGTGACGAAGACTACGACTACGACCATAGCTTTTTTCTTGGACGTTGTGTGCAGCGAACTGCCCTCAAGTGGCCCAATGAAACAAGGCTAATCCAGTTAATGTATCCGCAATCCGTAGCACCAGAGTTAGGCATAATACCAGAGTGGGAATGTGGTCTAATCGCCGCATGCATCAATCGTGTCTTAACTAGAAACGTTGTTTTGTTCAACGCTCTATGTGTCCGCACGTTAGGGGAATTAAAAAAGTCGCGGAAGGTTCCTCCCCAAAACCTCTGTGTACAGAGAAACGAGGACAATAAAACCTTACGTGTTCTACGTTTTCCAATTCTATGGGAGAATGTGGCAAGAATGGCTCCTCCTTTATTCTACGCTTATTTTAATATTCCTTACAACCGCCGCGCCCTCTTAAAGTCTGTTTGACATGGTTGGTTAGTTTTTCCGTGCTTTCGCTCACATCATTGCGCTACATTCCAAATTAACGTGAAAGTCCAGTGGCATTTTCTCAATTCTTCTTTCCTTATTGTCACTTAACTATTGCTCCGGACGTTCCGCTTTTCTTTGCATCTGCAGATGGTCACCCGATGTCCAATGACATACAGATCGACCATTTCACTTGACAGCAGATGAACGGGGATTTTCCGCGATAAAACAAGAAGCGCATCGTCGGACACCGTCCGACATACACCTGCTAATCATATGACAGTAATGTGATATGTATTCGGTCGTATGGCAGATAACTAGCATCTTGATGGGCATTTTAGATCCGTGCCGCACTTGTGCTGCATATAATATTATAGAGTTGGTTACGTTGGACAATAGCTTACGGGTAGCTTCGCCTGGGCCCCCGATGTTGGGCATTATTCGTATTAGAGCTTCCATTAACTTAAGAAATTTTATCTCCCGCTGCCCTGATGAGGTCCTTAAAAGTTAGTTTTGAGTGAATGTTTACTCATAAATATTTCAAGTACGAATTTGAATGTATTTGATAATCTCCTATAGTTAGGACCAACTCCGTCCGCTATGAGCTCACTATAATCACTTCTATTTATTGATAGCCGTCTCCAGCGCCAACTTCATACGGCTACATTACATAATTCTTGAAGCAGATCCATGCATAGCTGGCAATTTGCGTACCTCCGGGAAGGTCGATTTATAGCACACCTTGATAGATCACATTCCATATCATTGGCGCTAGAATACATCCCTGAGGGATACCGCTCGTTAAAAGAATCTCTAATATCCAAAGTAATCAGTGCACACAGCCTCCTTTTATTTGGCCTCCAGTTGTGGCTTCAATGGCTACACGGACAACTATTTGTATTGCATATATTTGACAAGCCAACTATCATTTCCCTCTTTTCCTACTTAAGAGGCGCTTAAGCGACTTCCTTCGCTTCTTTCGCTATGTCTATTACTATATCAATCTTTATCTCTAGCACTATTACTATTAATATTGTAGGATAATGATGGCAACTCTGCCAAAATGCAACGCTAGGCCAAAAGCAACGCCAATCGACAGTCGCTGTAGGATAATAAAAGCCGTGGGAACGTTGGGATTGCTCGCACATTGTAATTATACCTTTCATGAAAATGAAATGGTATATTAATTTCGTCACAAAAACCGAAAATTGTAAGTCCTTAAAGGAAGATAGATAGACCCACCATTAAGTATACCGAAATAATCAGGTTGAAGACCTGAATTGATTTAGCCATGTCCGTCTGTCCGTCTGTCTGTTCTGTATGCAAACTAGTCCCTCAATTTTTGAGATATCTTGATAAATATCTTGATAAAATTAGTGTATAGCATATTTGATGTCTGCCCCTTTTTTACGGCTAGAAGCTTCAAAATTCATCAAATTTCATCAAATAGTTACGTTTACGTCATATATTTTTAAAATACGTGATTCGTAGTCATAGTTTTTACATGCAGACCACAAAAAACGTGAAGCTTTGCATCCTCACACAGATTACCTACCTTTCATGAAAATGAAATGGTATATTAATTTCGTCACGAAACCGAAAATTGTAAGTCCTTAAAGGAAAATAGATAGACCCACCATTAAGTATACCGAAAATAATCAGGTGAAGAGCTGAGTTGATTTAGCCATGTCCGTCTGTCCGTCCGTCGTCTGTTTGTATGCAAACTAGTCCTCAATTTTTGAGATATCTTGATAAAATTTGGTGAGCGGGTGTATTTGGGTGTCCGATTAGACATTTGTCGGAACCGGCCGGATCGGACCACTATAGCATATATCCTCCATACAACCGATTTTTCAGAAAAAGAGGATTTTTGTAATATCTTACCCAATTTAACAGATTGAAGCTTCAAACTTCACCATATACTTTCGTATATTGCACGTATTGTTGCCTGAAAAAATTGATGAGATCGGTCGTATATATAGTATATATCCCCCACAACCGATTGTTCAGATAAGGAACTTTTCGTAATTACTGCCCTATTTTAAGAGCTAGAGGCTTCAAATTTCAACGAATGCTTACGTATATAGCATATATTGTTGTCTGAAAAAATCATAAAGATCGGTGGTATATATAGTATATATATGGTGGTATATATAGTATATATATATAGTTATATATATATATATATATATTTTCGCAAATTTTAGCCCCATTTTAACAGCTAGAAGCTTCAAATTTCACCGAATACTTACGTATATAGCATATATTGATGTCTGAAAAAATCATAGAGATCGGTTGTATATATAGTATATATCTCATACAACCGATTGTTCAGATAAGAAACTTTTCGCAATTTCTACCCCATTTTAACTGCTATAAGCTTCAAATTTCACCTATTGCTTACGTATATAGCATATATTGTGTCTGAAAAAATCATAGAGATCGGTTGTATATATAGTATATATCTCATACAACCGATTGTTCAGATAAGAA
This sequence comes from Eurosta solidaginis, assembly GCA_029619165.1. Classification (NCBI taxonomy): domain Eukaryota; kingdom Metazoa; phylum Arthropoda; class Insecta; order Diptera; family Tephritidae; genus Eurosta; species Eurosta solidaginis. The sequence goes on along the minus strand of JARSSU010009662.1, from coordinate 31,546 downwards.
ACTTTTCGCAATTTCTACCCCATTTTAAACAGCTATAAGCTTCAAATTTCACCGATTGCTTACGTATATAGTATGTATTGTTGTGTCAAAAAATCATAGAGATCGGTGATATATAAATATATATATGATGGTATATATAGTAGATATATAGTATATATATTTTTTTTGCGATTTCGGCCTCATTTTAACAGCTAGTAAGCTTCAAATTTCACAAATGCTTACGTGTATAGCATATATTGATGTCTGAAAAATCATTAAGATCGGTGGTATATATATTATATACCCCATATAAACTCTAATTTTTGCCCCTTTTTACGGCTAGAAGCTTCAAAATTCATCAAATTTCATCAAATAGTTACGTTTACGTCATATATTGTTGAAATACGTGATTCGTAGTCATAGTTTTTACACGCAGACCACAAAAAACCTGAAACTTTGCATCCTCACACAAAGTACCTACCTGTTTTTTATTTTATATTTATCTTAAAAATCGTTAAGGTATGTAGATCTGTTCACTATATATTTCTTATCTTATATATCCGATTATTCGGAGATACGAGGCGGGATAAGATTATTGTTCAGCCCCATTCATGAAAGGTATGAAGTCTTCGGCACAGCCGAAGACAGTCCCGTTTTTACTTGTTTTAATTTGCTAAATTATCCAAAATGTCATAACCTAAATTCTTTAAATTTAAAATATCGCCTGACAATTTATTTTCCGCCTAAAGTGGCCCCTCATAACCATCCTTTCACTATCAAAATCAATCTCAACTCAAATATAACATAAACTACAATTCTAATTTCAAATTCCACTTCAGGAACTACGTGAGGCTATTGTGGAAGTTCTTATGAAGCGTGTAACCTGAACGAGCGTCAAACAGAAGCATGGAACAAATTATTAGATATGTATACGATATAATTTTCAAAAAGTACGATGATTTGGGGGCTCAATAATGCTGGAATGGATGCAAGAAGCCGGCGGAATGTTGAATTTGCAGTACAACATACCAACACACTAATTACACGTGATGTGTGGAAGACTTTGAAGAACAAAATATTTATATATAAAATGGTAGCCATAAACATACAATTTTGTGTGAATTTTGCAAGCATATGTAATTAGTGCATATGTAAAATGCATATCCTACACACACGCACAGCACACACATGCAAGTATACACATTTAGGGAATATAAACGTTGACGCTTTAACCTGCTTTTTGTAGCCAAAGACTTTATTGTGAAGGTAAAGATTAGAACAAGAAAAACAGTAATAGTTATAAAAAAATCCTGAAACATTCATACATATCTGTAAAAAAAATATTATACTAAACAAGTAAAATAAATTGTACCTTTTATCAAGTTTTATCTTTACATTTCAGTAGCCAGAGTAAATAATTACAGTGCTGATGGTGTGCATTTAGTGCTTTTTTGTTGTTCAACTTGACTTTACTACATTGAAATCTATCAGCAAGCTGAGTGTTTTTAATGTATCAAGTTTTCTTTGATCCAAGCTCTAGCGTTGTTCAGAAAGAAAATATTCTGTACTTTTAACGTATAGTTACCTTTCAGAACACTTTGTTGCTAATCATTTCTTAACTTTGTTACTTTGTGAATAAAAAATAATCAAATACAAATGTAAAAAGTACATAATAAAAATCTATCTATAAGCTTAAAAACGAGCAATTCTTGTATATTCGTATATTGTAAGTTGTATAGCCGAACAGATCTCGGGACTGACTCCGCGATTTAAATGAAATTAGCACAGAGATAATGTATCACCTTCTAAGACTTTCTACCTAGGTGTTGCTACTATTTCACAAGGTTACCACCTATTCGAAATTAAAAAATAGCATGTGATATGCCCATATGGGTATCAAACGAAAGGCATTTCACTCCGCATACAATAGGGACATTTTTGAGTAGGGTGCCATTAGGTTGCACCTATTCGAAATAGAAAAAAATTGCATGAGATATGCCGATATGGTATCAACGAAAAGTATTTCACTCCGCATTACAATAGCAATTTTTGGTTAGGGTTGCCATTTAGGGTTGCCACCTATTCGAATTAAAAAAAATTGCATGAGATTGCCGATATGGTATCAAACGAAGGCATTCACTCCGCATACAATAGGACATTTTGAGTAGGGTTGCATTTAGGGTGGGGTAGTTAGACGAAATAGTACTCTACTTTCTCATATTTTATTAAAGCTTTAAAGGAGAACATTAAAGTTAAAGATCTTCGTAAAAAAATCTTACACATGATTCGACTTAATTCTCTAAATTCACAACGCTAATAAAATGAAATGCAATGTCAAGGCACCGTAGCAATTCTAGCAAAGTATATTTAAATGCATATTTTTGGCAAATATGAATGAATAATGCAATTTCTGACACGATTATCTATAGAATATTTCTCACCATGGCAAAAAGGTATCTCACCATGGTAATTAGCTACGTTGAACACTACAGACATATGTTCAATTTGAAAAACGACATCTAACCATTTAACGACTTACGACCAGATGGGCTTAGGAAGTAAGTTGACATTAATTAAACTACACTGCTAGTTGTCATACGTGAAATTTACAAGTTTTGAAATGTCAGCAAATATGTGAGACCTTTCATAGTGTATAACTAAATAAGTGTTTGAAATTAATACTCGGAGCATTGAGATACTCGACCTAAATAACTGTAGTGATCGATTTCACTAATGCAAACAATCCGTATTACTCTAGCTGGAATACCCATTTCAAATTCTTTCATTCCAGTATCATGTGGCGTCGTGTTTGATCTGTTTTTGAAATCATTTTAGGAAATCAAACATAGTTGTAAGTAAAAAGATATATCATATGTACATTGTACATATACAAAAGTAGAGTTTGATTAATGATGAATGTTGACAAAGTCTGGTAGCTCGTCGCCCAAGTACTAGTAATAAAAGTGTATTTAAACATATGGAAAAAGTCGAAATTACTTCATACATTTTACCAAAAAGTATAGAAAGCGGAATAAGGTGAGTAAGATATTAAAATCCTCAACTCATCCTCATTTGTGTGGTATCCCACCGGCTGCTCATATTGTTGCATGTTTGTTGCGATCGCATATCGTACGATCCCCTAAAAGCTTGGATCTGTAAACAGATTACTCACATTACTTAAATAAAGCCATAACACAAGCGCAGCTTTTAAAACAGACAACCACGGCACGTACTGCAAGACTTGGAATGGTCCTCCGTCTCCAAGGTGGACCGAAAAACTCTCTCTGTTGTTCGTTGCGATAAGGACACTCCCTGAAGGCTTTGGGAGAGTGTATCGATGTTGATGGTCCTTTTCACGAGGCAGGTCCTTCACGTTCTGGTACAAGCACCATTACGCTACTAGCCGACCATCTCGGAACGATTGGTATGACAACACGAAACTTCTAAGCCATCCCGCCCTCTCGCTCCTCTAGATCCATGTAGGAGTTGGGGTGCGAGAGAGCCTCAGCTGTTAAAGAAACAGGATCGCCACGGGTAGGTGAAGTGACAACTGGTCAATATTGTCTGGTCGGCCAGCGTCGTTGCAATTCAGGAACGTAACACCCAAAATAATAAACAAGAGCTACCACGGAGGTGGGCCTATCACTGCTTTTGTTTCGATCTCTACATATCGAAGCTACATGCGCCATCAGAAAGAGTCACCATGTATCCAACGCTTATGACTGCATAATAATAACCACAGGTTCAGGCCCACACATCGATGAGCCAGTTAGTAAAATAAACAGCTATCGCCCTGATCTATCCAGTTTTTCGCCTCACAAACTTGACATTGTCGCCGAAAAAATCATCGGCGAACTTATTTACAACATACCACAGGCAAATGTCGACCATATTGGTCATGAACGTCGATGCCATTACGCTACCGACTGTCTTACACCCAAAAATCTAGGTGTGACGTTCGATCGGGATCTACATTTTGGCAAGAATGCAACCGAGATTGTACCTAAAATCTAGAGCGTAATAAAATCCTCAAATCTCTTTCCGGCAACACTTGAGGTAAGGACAAAGAGACGCTCATTGCCACTTTCAAAGCAATTGGCGGCCGCTTGCATGCTACGCGTTTCGATATGGTCGCCAAGCCTGAAGCTTACTCACTGGAGAAAAGGCAGGCCTGCCAAAACACCGCTCTCAGAACCGCCTAAGCGCTGTCTTCTTATGTCCACAGAACGCAAACCTACCCAATGAGACAGGTATTCCCCATTAGGGATAGAAATGAAATGCCGAACGAAAAGTTTCTCTTGAATACTCGAAACCTGGGCATGCATTATGTAGAAATGACGGCACCTGAAAAACACATCCGTATGAAGTAAAAAACACAAGCAGGTCCTCAGTGATACCCAGAAACAGACGCCGGACGTCTATGCCAGGAATTGCCCGGCGAACCCAGTAGTTTTTAAAGAAACAAAACCTAAGTCGCAGAAGAGATACGCCACTCTCCCTAAGGAGACGCGCATCACTCTAGCTGAACTTCGATCTTCCTATCCAGAATCTACCCCGACATACATAATGAACTGTAAAGACTGCTATAAATCTATGGATGTTGGGCCCTTGGTCCACTCATTAGACTTATTTTCTGTCTGTTCGATGCTGGTTGGCCATGTAGCTCTTGAAATTGTACAGCTCGTTGTGCTTTCCACTTTTGACAGAACTTTGTACATATAACAAGTAAAGGTGTCTAAGTTCGTGTGTAACCGAACATTATATACTCAGCGTGAGCATACAATTGCACATTTCATTTCAGATAAATTATTTTTCTACTTAACACGTGGCACCGCCCGTTTAAAAAAATTCTCCCCTATTTCCTCTTACAATAAAACTTGATAAGTGAAATATCATTGATTCAAAACTATTTCTTGCTAAGTTACGCTTACTATTCTAGTCTACGACCCTTTTATACTTGTTTTAAATCTAAGTACTTTTACTAGAAATATATTGTACTATAGGGTAAATTTGTGTACCCAATTTTTCGCGAAAAGCGGCTCACATCACTAGTCTGATGCTATTACTTAGCCACATCAACAATAAAGCAGGCAAGTCACTTGTATTTACATAAACGAATCAATCATTATGTGTACACATATGTACGTACACGCACATCACAGAGTATAAAAGGAGGTAAGCTGAGAATCGGGAGTGAGTTTGATTTAAGCACGCTATCTGTCGAGAAGTAGAAGTGTTATTTTGAAGTACTTTAATAAAGGCTATTTTGCATTATTGAATAGTGGAGTTATTTATTCAACAGTTTAGTGATTCGAACGTTAGTAGAAGGTTGCAAATAAGAGAAATTGCACTAAATTCGATACAATATATTCAACGTGTTCTTTGAAACTCAACTATTACCTATAAGTACCCCTAGATACTTGTATCTTTGGACCCATTCCAGCTGTGACCCTGAAAGTAAAACTGATCTCATTTCAGCTTTCTCCCTAAATCTAGGCTTTCCTACTACCATACATTTTGGTTTTTGCACATTAACACACAATTGGTTCATACACAACCAATCGTATACAGTAAGTAAATCTTCATTAATCTTTCTAAGCCACTTGCACATCCTTTTCCCTAAATAACCAGTGTATCACCCGCAAACATATGTATTTTGCAATGATGTAATACTCCTGGCAAATCATTAATATACATTATGAACAACAACGGGCCTAATTTACTTCCTTGTGGAACACCATGTTTTATTTCTATCTCCTGTGAAACTTTATTATTAAATCTTACAGTTAGATATCTGTTACTCGATAATCTTCTATCCATTCATAAACTTTTCCAGTGATGGTATATAATTTCGCTTAACTTTTTCAACAACAGATTCCTATTAATAGTTTCAAATGCTATTTTGTAGTGTAGAAAAACTGCTAGTACGCCTTCACCTCCGTCAATGGCCTTAACCAGTCTTCTATAACTAGTTGAAAAGCCAATTTTGTTTCTGTGTTTCCCTCTAAAGCCTGACTGGCGCTTTGTAGTAATGTATTTTCAGATATATGTTAAGCAATGTTTCTTGTACAATAGTTTTCAATGACTTTTTCTATCACTGGAAGGGTATTAAATGGCCTCAGGTCATGCAATGCACAACTTCCCTTGATTTGGCGATGGGCACAATCACTGACGTTTTTAGTGCATGCGGCATACTTCCTCTGTGTAAGCGACTGCTGTACAAGACCGTTACTTGCGTCACCCACCACTTCCCACAGTTTTTTGATTGTACCACGACTTATTCCATCAGGGTCATTCGTATTTTTTATGTTTGTTACTATTTTTGTAATAGATTCCTTGACTCGCCGCCATTTTCTAGTATTTACATTAGTGATATTTTGCAACTATCTCCTCCCACGACTACCGACAAAAAACTTATTTAATCTTATTAGCTATTTCAGAAGCATCAAATACCTGTTCGTTTTCAATTATCAAGCTATTCGATTAGCTTATACTCAACTTATATAACGTTTTAAGATATTTCCAAGTTTCTTCGGATCTTTCTTTAGTTTTTCAAAAACTATTGTCATTATACTTCATTTTTCGCATTTCTCCAGACGCTAGTAAATTTATTTCTTTTTTGCTTATATTGCTCCCACGCTTCAAATTGCCCTATCCCGTTTTTTTCAACAGAAGAAACCTGTTATAAGCAATATCCCTTTCCACAATATGTTGTTTTATATCTGCTGAATACTATGGATACGGTTTACTTTTAACCCATATATTTGGTTTTCTTCCCTGCTGTATACCCTCAGCTAGTATTTGTTTTAACACCTGATACCTACACCCACAATCAGTACTCAACACTTCCCTCATTTCTTATTATCCTGTACTACTCTGGACATCTCCTGGTAATCAATCTCTTCCCTTCATAAGAAACTTTGTTTGTTATCTTATAATAGGTAAAGAACCCTCCAATATCGATATCAAGTATATAAATAATGATCCGATATCTTTGGCGTTTGTATAATTACTGTACATTCTAAGTTCCTATTATCAGTTATGACCAAATCAATCAGGGTTTCACTGTCTCGGGTCACTCTAGTAGCACGAAATTTGTTTCATACCTGTTCCCCTAACACATGATTAAACTTTTCTGTAGTAGTAATCATCTTCTTTGAAACCAATCGATATTAAAATCTCTCCAATAATACAATCCTTTCTACTACTATCTAACAGCTCTTCCATTATCAAAACAGAACTCATCAGTAAATTCACCTTTACTATAACTTGGAGATTTATAAACACCCGCAAGCGTACCTATTTCGTCTCCCTTAAAAAGTACCTTAATGGCCAATATCCACCATTCTTTTTGTTTGCTTTGATTTTTTACTACTTATACGACAATTCTTGATTTGCATATATCACTATTCTCCTGTAAGTACAGAATCTGAATCGCATCTTATGCTAGTGTATCCATTAATATCTACTAACGCATCATCATCAACTCAGTTACGTGAGATTCAACAATTATTGCAATGATAGGCCGAACTTCATAAAGAAATACCGATACAATTTCTCTTTTAGCAATCAAACCGTAACATTTAAAACTATTACGACGCCTATCAAATTCTTCTACATTGCGCCTGATTTGCCTGATTTGCTATATGCATTCATACCTAACTGCCCTTCTTTTAATACTTATTTTTCTTTGATCTACAGGACATATACTGCTGAGTACACTATGGTTATAAACCAAACTTAAATTAAGCTTACTGTTTGCCTTCACACAGTTCATACATTTTAATACTGACTCTTTGCACTCCTTTGCCAGATGTTCTCCACCACATTTAACGCAAATTTTTTACGCCCTTACATACATCACTTCCATGGTCATACGCATAGCATTTCATGCACCGTGATAATGCCAAATACTCCTGAACTTTACACCTCTGCCAGTTGATTTTTACTTTTCCTTCCTCCATTATTCTTCGAAATGTCAGTTGATCACTTTCCAGTACAATTATGTTTGCATTCCTTGTTTTCTTATTTATTTTTACTTCGATTTCCGATGGTTAATTCTGGGTTTTCGATTTTTTATGCCTTTAATAACTCGCCATCTTCCAATACATCTTCAACGCCGTATATTCTTAACTTTGGTTTCTTCCATTCTGGTATCTTAGCTTCATGTTCTTTTCCCATCTTCTTTATAACTTCAGTATTTATTTTCTGAATTTCAGTCCTTGGTCTTGCAAGTTATTGCAATGCCACCATGTTTATTTTTCTAACATTTTCAATTCCAACTTTCATTTCTGTTGGATTCAATTTTTCTTTGCATGCCTTCTTAGTAACTTCACTTGTTTGACTTTGTTTTTTTGGTTGTATAAGTATAACTTTTTCATTTCTCTCCGCAACCTTCTTTGCATATGATAGCATGTTTTCCTTGTTGTTGCCAGTGTTTTTTGTGTTTCTTCATTATCTCGGTTAACTTGCTTGTCGCCATTTTTTCCATAGCTACCTTCATGGTTTCCATCATCTCACTCATAATTTTCTTCACGGAAGTATCTACCATATTTACATACTGGCCATTGCAGTCATGCACATCCATTCAGGATTTTTATTTTTTTGAAAAACCATCCTCACTCTCCGTTGATGTTATGTTCACGCAATTAGATGCAACCACTTTTGTCATACCCTTCAACAACCACTATCACCAAAAATTTCGTCGTTTGTAAATTTCTTTTTTGCATTACCCAAGTTTCCCCTCCCGCCACCGTCCATACTGTATCGAATCAAATGTCACAAATTAAAGATTCTTGTTGATTTTTAATATTTATGTAACTTCATATAATTTCTCTTTATTTCGGTTTACTTATTTGTAATTTAACACTGTTATACAAATACTAGCAGACCGGCAGACGTTGTTCGGCCCTAAATTTGGTCTATCTGCATACATTTTAATAAGCTTTTTCCGTCTAACTCTGCCCTCGCCCTTTACACTTTTCCTAATCTTTGTATTCACTTCCCCTGTATTTTTCGCTTCATCTATCTCCATCTTCGTCTCATTCTATCTCTTTTTAGTCTCACTTCTCCTTCTCTCTTTTCTCTTCTCTCAAGTTTTTCTCATTCTTCTTCATATCTTATTGCCAGTCCCAGAGGGTGGTATGTATTTTGTTTCAGTCCCTTCCGAGTCTCAGTCCCAGTCCCACTCGAGTCTCAGTCTCAGTCCCAGTCCTAGTCCTAATCCCATCCCAGTCCATCTCTGGTCTACTTCCCGGAAAAAGCATCGTAAATACTAATATATGCAAATTTATATACCAAATTTCAGGCAAATCGAATGGGACGTATGTAAATAGGTATGTGGTATTATTAATCATGTCTTCAGTTTCGCTTCGCATGCATATTTATCAGTTTTGCCAGGTTGATGCGACTAAATCGAATATCACAATGAAATTACTTTAAAAGCTCTCAGCAAACAGCTTTCATTTGATATCCATAATACACACACATTCTAGGGGTATCCGGTCCATGTTTTGGCCTATATCTCGAGACCTAGTCACCCAGCGGTGTAAAACTTCCTCTGTAAACTAAAGCACAACATCAACGCTTCAATTGATATCCATAATTTAAAAACACATCCTAGTGTTACCTGATCCACGTTTTGGCCTATATCTCAGACCTAGTCACCATAGGTATGAAAACTACCCTGTACTAAAGCACTCATCAACAGCTTCAATTTGATACCCCTAATGTAAAAACACTATCTAGATCAGTTCACGGGCCCACGTTTTGGGTCTATATCTCGAACCCTAGTCACCCAGAGGTATAAAAATTACCCTGTACTAAAGCACCATCAACAGCTTCAATTTGATATCCAATTCATAAACATATCTAGGTTACCCGGGTCACGTTTTGGCCTAATCGAACCCTATCACAGTATACCCTGTATAAAGCACTCAGCAACAGCTTCAATTTGTATACCCATAATGTAAACACACATCTAGGTTCCGGTCCACGTTTTTGGCCTCATATCTCGAGACCCTAGTCACCAGCGTGTAAAACTTACTCTGTACTAAAGCACACATCAACAGCTTCATTTGATATCCATATAAACACACATCCTAGTGTTCCCTGATCACGTTTTGGCCTATATCTCGAGACCCTAGTCACCATAGTATGAAACTACCCTGTACTAAGCACTCATCAACAGCTTCATTGATATCCATATGTAAAAACACCTTCTACAGTCACCGGTCCACGTTTTGGCCTATATCTCGAGACCCAAGTCACCCAGCGGTATAAAATACATCTGTAGTAAGCACACACCAACAAGCTTCAATTTGTATCCATAATGTAAAAACACATCCTAGTGTTACCTGATCCACGTTTTTGCCTATATCTCGAGACCCTAGTCACCAATAGTATGAAAACTACCCTGTACTAAAGCACTCATCAACAGACTTCATTGATACCATATGATCAACACATCTAGGGGTTCCGGTCCACGTTTGCCTCTATCTCGAGACCCTAGTCACCCAGCGGTGTGAAACTACCCTGTACTAAGTCACACATCAACAGCTTCAGTTGATATCATAATGTAAAACACAACCTTCTAAAGGTGTGTTGACCCGATCCACGTTTTGGCCTATTCTCGAGACCCAAGTCACCCAGCGGTAAGTAAGAAAACTACTCTGTAGTAAAGCACACACAACACTTCATTTTATACCCATAATGTAAAACACAAACCGATAGGGCGTTCCACGGGCTCGCACGTTTTGGCCTATATCTCGAGACCCTAGTCACGCAGCGGTAGTGAAACTACCCTGGTACTAAGCACTACATCAACAGCGTTCACATTTGATATCCATATGTACACACACCTCCTAGGGTTACGTCCACGTTTTGGCCTACATCTCGAGACCCTAGTCACCAATGTAAGTGAAACTACCCTGTACTAGCCCTCATCAACAGCTTCCATTTGATAACCCATATTGTTACAAACACATCCCAGGATTACCCAGGTCCCACGTTTTGATCTAAAGACCCTAGCCAGAACGGGATACAAATTATCTCTGTCCGTCCCCTATTCTGAGCTACCTCTCCACCATTTTCAGCCAAATCGGTTCACCCTTTCCTTAGGTTATGCTAGTGTAAACTAACACCCTTTCTTTTATAAATACTTAAATATATGTAGATTACACTTTCGTTGCAATAATTTTTATGTATTTTGGGATGTAAACATACGAGCGAAAATTTTTCGAAACATGCGTGGGCAGGATTTGTTCAAACAATTATGTTAATGATATTTGTAAAAATTGATAAAATTAAATTTTTTTTAATTTTTTATCAGAGTCTCCCATATCAAGTTCCACACGTCAAATTCGAACACTCTAAGGTGTATTATTATTTTAAATGAATCCAGGAGGTTTTTGTGTTTTCCCCAAAATGTTAAATATTAAAAAAGTGGGCATGGTATCATCCGATTTTCTCATTTTCAATACCAATCAATTATTGGTCCAGATAAGCTCGTGTACCAAATTGGTGAAATAAATCTCAATATTTATACTCAAGTTATCGTATTTAACGGACAGACGGGCGGACTGGCTCAATCAAATTATTTTTCACACGATAGCTGCGATTTTGATAAATAGAAGTCTATATCTATCTCGAATTTTATACCTGTGCAATCACAAAGTTTATATAACTCTGTGTGGCAAAGCAACGTTGAGTATACAAATGTCGACTTTCCCACAAGTGATATGCTTACTTTCGAACGGTTATGTCCTCCTTTCCTTCTGTTTTGACTTTTACGTGTCAGCTCATCAGGCCATCTCATTTCCTTCTATTATCGGAACCAAGATAAGGGATATTTATAGAACGGCCATCATCCCCATCGCAAAGATCCTGAGGTAGATAAATAATTTTGCATGTCATGCAGCAAAACCGGAATTTGATCTAGACAAATCCAGATCTAAGTTGGGTTAATTTTGTGGCAGGTAATTTGTTAACTTCCTGCCTTTAGTTTTACAACGCTGTTGCAATTTGTCCTTTAAAAAATGTTAAATGAGAACACAACAATTCTTGCATTTATAGCAATCCTGCGTGTTAAGTAAATTGGGTAAGAATGTATTCCTTGTTTTCTATTGAAACTTTATTTTCCGTTATTGATGATCTTTAATTAGCTTCGGCTAAAAGCTTTTCAGAACCGAAAGCTTCGATGCAAATATATACTATGTTTAGTTGTTTTATTTGGTTATTTTATATTCATGGAAAAAGGCCATATTTTACCTATACAAGTTTTCAAAAAGCTAAACGTCAAAACTACAAAAGCCTCGCTCACACTGATGCAAATCCAGCTAGAGTTGCATTTTTGTACTAAGGTACTTCCAAGCTGAGTTTGCATTTTATAGTTTAATAAGTAGTATTTACAGATGAAATATTTGAATATATTTTCGCGAAAAAGAATACTAGAAGATTTTTAGCCCGCAACAAATGCTGAAACATACGAAAGCAAAATTATTTAAAATTAGGTCAAAATATAAACGCCACACGAGTAACATGAAAAAAATTCAATTCTCAAACTGTTTACACAAATGCATAAAGCAAATTATAAAACGCTTTCGTCACTTCAAAGCAAAGATACATCACGGCGCTTTCATGTTTTCGTATGGAGTTGTCAAAGCTTAGGCACGCAAACAAAGCATTTATGTAAAACTTTGGATTACTCCCCCCCGACAGATGAATAATGAATGCAACACAACCCAAAGCGTCTGTTAAACTCCGCCATAAAAAGCCAAACCGCACTCATTTTTTTTAGCGCAAGCAAACAACCGGCGTTTTTGCCATAACCCAAATAAGCATGCGTTAGCGTGTTAAGCTTTGTCCAAACGTCAAATCTAAATGCACGCGAAAAAAATTGGAAATCGATCTAGTTTTCACGCAGAAATTCAATTGGGTTGCTCTCATACAAGTTGTATGTGCATAGACAATTTTTGACAGAAATGACCTTGCTTTAATTAAAGGTGGCTTGTTAAATTTTGCTAGCTGTGAAAAGTCCTCCTGCAATAAAATTGTAAGCTGTAAGTCAACAAATCAAACTCCTATATGACCACTACTTTAATTTTCTACGTATTTTCTTGTATTTTCCCATATTTTTAGTCGAGGGAGCCATAAGGTTCAGTAAACTGGTGTACGTGTGTGACACTATATTAAAAAAAAACACGAAATAACAAGAAAATACAACGTAGTTTCATTATAAACAACAAGCCAGTTTGGTATTATCATAGGGGTTTTTGCATTGGAGCCATTTTTTCTTTATTTTTTCTGACAAATGAAATTTTGTGTGCATAAAACACTAAATTTCAAAGTGTAATTGTGGTGTGTCAAATGGTTTTCATAAGTGTACATTTTTTCAGTCTTTTCTATTAAGGATTTGACCTCCAGATTCTTGTGTTACCACAACTATAGTGAAAACTTGGGTACAGAATTCAAATTAAAAGTTTTCCACAATAATTGAAAAACTCTACGTTTTCCTCTTGATTTACACTTAAAGGATAAGCCTCCGTATTAAATTAAACTTTAAATGAAACTATTAACTCTGAACTGAACACTTTTCGCCATGATATAAAATAAAATGCTGTGGGAAAGCGCAACACTTTTGTGACTACATAGTTTGTACACTATGAAAGGGCTTTAGTTAACATTTTCAAAAACTCTGTCGCAACATATGTAAATAGAACTAGCAGGTTACTTAACATTTTATGTTATCTAAATCAAAAAGATAACTTTGAACTTTTATTTACAGTCACACCTACAATGTTAAACTTTCAGAACAATGTTAAATTAGGAGAAAACCTGTTAAATGATACAAGCAATTTTTTCATATAAGTGCGTTCAACGCAATCTTATGCATGACAGTAACATCGTCCAGCAAGATGTAAATATAAAGAAACCTCAGATGTATCATTTGAAACTTATTTCGGATTTCATATTGCCGAAGTACTGTTATAAACATTCTCGCTGTACAAACAAAAATACTTTCTAATATATTTTGTGTTCTATTCATTTGTTAAATTACAGTTTTTAATGTGGAAAATGTTAGAAGAGTACCAACGAGTGAGAAAAATAATTTCACTTGCAAAGTGTGAAATCACCCTAAGCACAAAGCAAATGTCGAATTCTTATTCTTATGCTTTGCTTGGTAAGTTGGAAGTTCGCTTCTTTTTCATGTCAGATGTCTCCATAGAAATACGTATCATGCCTAAGATTGCGCATGTAATGAAAAAGTTTATTGGGATGCGGTCATATCTTAAGCATGGTTCAGTAACATTTTTAAAAGCGGCTGATCACTTAAGGCCCTGTCACATAAGTTTTTCATATAGATGAGTTTGACACAATCTTAAACATTATGAGTAGTAAAGTATGCGGAATACACTTTCCTTTAAATAAAGCACAACTGACCGGCTTCGTTGTTACAATCGAATGAATCTTTTATTTCTTTTTGTTTCACACTCCAAAATGGTTGACATAAGTGCTTACAAGTTACCAGTATGTTGTAAGTTTTAATCGGACAGCGATGCCAGATAGTCTGACTTATTTCGTACTAAAACCTTATACTTACATAGTTCTACTACAGTAGGTTGCGCGTATTTTTGTGCAGAACGACAGATCGAGCGCCAGCTGACATGAAATGTAGCCATCCTCCAACTTTGTTGCAAGAAAAGCATAAGAAAAAGAATTTGACATTTGCTTTGGCTTAGGGTGATCTCACACTTTGCAAGTGAAATTACTTTTCCCCACTCGTTGGTAGCTTTGCTAACATTTAACAGTGATTCGCTAAATTTGGTATGTGAATGTTCAAGGCGAAATAAACTTCAATTGCCAAGTTGGAAGATCCTTCATATTTACAAACGCAACATCTTGCGTGATTGTGGCATGCATATGATTGCGTTGAATGCATCTATATGAAAACACTTTATTGTGTCTCGTCCTTACGAAGTGGCGAGTAACTCGCTGGAAATCAAAAAAAATGTATGTGTAATGTTTTCTGTGAGGGACATTTTTAATTGTCGCGCATTTATCCATGCCGTGTAGGCACCAGTGAGCTGCAATTATTCATATTTTAAGGTTATTAGTGGACTAACCAAAAATGAGTATTAGTGCGTATGCAAACACTTATATCCACTAACACACTTTTACATAGTCATGCTTCGTCAAATGAATAACCGCTCATAAGCCACGAATCAGTTCAGTACTCAATTGACTTATTGAGCAAGAAAGTTAACTGTGTTACATGCCAACCTAATAAAACCGCACTGCGTTTTTTTAGCGCACGCAAACAACCGGCGTTTTTTGACATAATCCAAATAAGCATGCGTTTACGGTAATGTAAAGCATGTGTGCAAACGTCAAATCTAAATGTCACGCAGAAAAAAAATTGGAAATCGAGTTAGGTTTTCACGCAGCAAATTCAATTTGGGTTGCTCTCATACAAGTTGTATGTGCATGAGATATTTTTGACAGAAAATTAACTTGCGTGCGTTTATATTATGTTGGCATGTTATACGAAAACACTAATGGAATTAGTAAGACTACAATGCAATAAAATGAATAAAGTCATATTAGTCTTCTGAGGCTAGCAACACAACGATGTGCACGAAACTAAAACTGAATACAGCGCCAAAGTAAAACCGATGATAAACGAAGTATATAGTGTATTAACACACGAAATCAAAGTGCTACTGAGTTATACTGTTTTCACACAGGCGGCTTATTGAATAATAAAGGCAGTTATCTACATTAAGACACTTATTGAGCTCAATATTCCTACAAAATTCGAATCTATTATTATTTCATTAGTAGCTAATCGAATGCCTAATGAAGTCAAAAGCACAATGCAACTCTGTTGGCAGCGTTCCGCTTCCGTTTCCAGCTTCTTAGTTTTTGGTGTGTTTCAGTGCTTAAAAATGTCATTTGTCAAAGCAAATAGGGCCGTTCCATTGGTTTATCGAGCTCTGGCTCTGGCTCAAATCTCATTGGAACGATCTGGATCAACTTTATGAGAACTGGCAGCACTAATATAAAACATCTGTTTTGTTGAAAATAAGAAGAAACGTACACAAGATTTTAAGATACTGATAGAATTATTAACATTTAAATAGTTTCGCACGTAAGCAAACTATTTATTTTTCCTTACATCATCTTCAAGTTGTTTACTCTTTCAGTGTTTTTGCTTTTAAATATGGCGAATTCTTTTATGTATACACAAATGTACACATATTTAGTTCAGTGCTACAATGGCTCAACTATATGGTTGGCTCATCTCACCAGCTGATTTATTTTTTTCATTTCACTGTAGTAGGGATTGTCAGAAGGAGATGGCAAACTTAAAATGAAACCAACGAATTTACAACATTTTCTTACTACATACAAATGCTGCTAAGTTTTATGTTTTCATTCCATTCCATTCGTCTAACAGCAACACTCTGATTTTGGCAATGTGAACAAATGTATGTTGTTGCTGTAGAGATGAACGAACCATATAGTTGAGCCATGAGTGCTACCAACTCAAAAGTGGTTAGCTGTCAAAAATCTACTACAGAAAACGAAACGAACAGAACTGCTATACGGATCAGAAATTGAACCAGATAAATATCAGGATCACAACGTTGTTGTTGCATTTGCATGTTAAATTTCTATCCGTATCTCGCTTAAGTCTCAATGGAACGTAACTAATGTCATTGTCTGCATGGCGGAACGATACAAGGTGGCCGCATCGAACAGCTGATTATAACCTTTTTTATTTGATTTGATACATCAACTACCGGCGCAGTACGATTTTGACATTTGTCCATCGAATTTACAAGTACATGGAATTTTTTTTGTTTGTAGGTATGTCACCATGCTCCCACCTTGTATCGTTCCGCCATGATTGTCTGTCATATAGCATTGTCATTTTATTCGCTTGACATTTCATCCTTCATACTAATCGAGCAGTTACTTCTGTGTGAAAGCAAAAAATTTACGATTTCATTAGCAGGTGAAATGAGATCATTAAGTTTCTGTGTGAAAACAGTATTAAAGCGACTATGACATCAGTTTATACTCAACAATGTCATATATGTATGAGACATATGTGTTACGGGGCACTCGTATGTATTTTCTATTTTATGTGCTAATCACTCATAGTATTTGTCTGTACTTGACTAAGTACACATTCAGACACAATTTTTTGGCTCATGACTAAGTGCACTAATTTTATTAGTACTCAAAGCAGATCTCTGGTAGGCACCTTATGCAAATGTTATTTTTGGAAAGAGAATTAATTAAATAAAGTTGGAAAAATAAACACGAATACCCCACGACATCTAGAGAATACATTTATGCACATCTCGCCACCTGCGACTACCACTAACGAACAACATTACGCAAAGTAACGAGTGACGTCTCTTATTATATTTATCCTCTTTGGTTGTTGCATTTGCATGTTAAATTTCTATCCGTATCTGGTTCACGCGTCATTGGAACGTTACTAATGAGTGATAAGACAACAGAGCAAGTCATTGCTGTTTGCTGTACATAACGATTATTTTATTAACGTTGCAAACAGCCGTAATGAACATTGGTTAAAAGTCTTAAATTCAGTTATGCGTTGGTAGCAGACTTGTTTACTTCACATTCGTAAGAGTCACTTCCGGTGTGGTTGATTAAGTAGTGATGCTAAGTATTCTCAAAATCGAAATAAACAAAATATTATCTAAATTCATTTTTTTCTCGATGGTTATTAAGTGAAGTGTTTTGTTATTAATAAAAGAGTGCATGTTTAAACATGTTTCGTGTTGTACAAAAAAAATCCATTTAGTAAAAGTTTGCAAAGTGAGCACATGAATTCAATGTTTAAATAATTTAATTAATTCATTTTTATAATTTAACAAATTCGCACAAAACTGTTAAAGCAGTTCAAGAGTATTTTGGCGCCTACATATACGTATGTACATATCATACGTACAAATTTCAGCATGTACTTATGTTAATTATATGCGCGTTGGTTTGACCAAAATTGATGATGTTTGAATTTACAATCTATTGTAAATATTGGCTTATTTGCGCTAAATTGATGGCTATAAAATTAAAAGCAAACTTTGGTGCAATTGAAATATGAGTGCCGATCCTTGTTTTTAGTACCCTAGCTTTTTTTAAGCGCAAAATCCCATACAATTTTGTGTGAAAAATATATATCATTTGTGGCATGGTTTAAAGAACTAATCATATATATTAGGTGTATTTTTTTCGAAAACGCTTCAACTAGCTAAACAGTTTCATTATGCCAAAACCATACAGATGGTGGAGGTTTATCAGCTAATTGTTACTTTTTTTCGCTGCTATGACATTTCTACTTCTAGCGCAGTATGTTTTTTGACACTCAACCAGAGAATTACAAAAACAAAATACATGAAATGCGTGTGTTTGTTTGCATGGATGTCATCCTGCCGCCACGCTGTTATTTTGTTATTTTTGTTTATCTGCACATTCGTATGTTCATTTCATTCGCTCGTTCACAATAGCGCCCTATTTTTGAATATGCATCACTATACAACACTATCAATCAGGTCGACAATTACCTAAGCGGTTTCAACTGAAAGCGCTTAGCCAACTCAACTCGATTACTTTTTATTGTTGATTTCCATGCAATTCGGTAAGCTAGCTAGCATGGCGGAACGATACAAGGTGGCAGCATGGGACAGCTGATTATAACCTTTTTTTATTTGATTTTATACATCAACTTCCAGCACAGTACGATTTTGACATTTGTCCATCGAATTTACAAAACAAAATACATGGAATTTTTATCTATGTTTGTAGGTATGTCACCATGCTGCCACCTTGTATCTTTCCGTCATGCTAGCTAGTGTTTTATTTTGTAATAGTTAGCAACGAAATACAGCTATTAATTCTAATTGCTGTTTTTATGCATAGGTCCCTTTTCGCTCTTATTTGGAATCCAAATCTATAAATAAAGTTTTGGTTGTAAAGATGGGGGTTCGTGCTAATAGCGAGCTTTGGGCATTATAAGTCGTAGTGCTTTTTTTAGCTATATTTTATTAAAATAATTTGTTAAAAATAAACGATTATGAGCACACAAAGAAATCTATTGTAGTATGGCACTATTGTGAATATTGCACTGCATTACCGGCAGTTCCTACCATACGCTAGATGGAAGCGCAAGCTTAAGTTTTAATTGATTGATATAACAGCTGATTTCTGTTGATATTTGATAAGAGACTTGTTTTTAGTTTGCTAATTAATTTTAACTTTTTTAGTATAATTTAATGGAGTGATTCGGGAAAAAAGTTTGAAGTAACAGGAAACCTATCAGTGTACCTACCCATTGTTGAGTGCTGCCAACTCTCATATACTGATCTGGATCGTTCCAATGAGATTTGATCGGGATCCAGAGCTCGATGACTGAATGGAACGCTACTTCTGTAGCTTTGCTAATATTTATGGCCGAGCCACAACGAAGTTTTTCATATAGTGGTGTACAACACAATATTATGCATTACAGTAACATCGCCACAATCAACCAAAATGTTGCGTTTGTAAATATGAAGGATCTTCAGACTTGGCAATTGAAATTTACTTCGCCTTGAACATTCACATACCAAATTTTGCGAATGACTGTTATAAGCGAATCACTGTAGGAGCGCCGACCATATGGCCCTAGTAGTATAGCGTCATCAATCACAGGACGAACAGACTACCTGATTCCCTATCTGCGCTTCGAGGGAGATCTTAAGGCCACAATAGAGGTGGATGTTTGGCGCAAGGGTGCTCAAATAACGGACGAGGATATACATATGTACCCAGATGGGTTTAAAGTAGTGGAAAGAGTAGGGTCTGCGGTATAATGTGCTTTCCGGAAATAAACAGATGCTACAGGCCGCCAGATTACTGTAACGTTTTCCAAACGGAAATATTACCGTAACCAAAGTAGTAGAAACACTCGAAGAGAAGACCTTAAACTGCAACCGTGTTAATTTTTATATTGACAGTCAAGCAGCAATTAAGGCAATAATCTCGCATAGCACAGCATCTAAAAGTGTGTTAGAGTGTAAGCAGTCTCGGAAAGAATCGGACAGGGAGCAGCATACATCTATATTGAGTCCAGGGCATATGGAAATAGATAGGAATGAAAAAGCAGATGAACTAGCTAAAAAGGGCGCATCCCTTGAAGCTTGCTCCGTAGACGTCCTAATTAGATTGGGCGACATTAAGAGAAAGGTCAGAGTTGCACATGATCGACCAAACGAGATTCAAGCACGGGCGGTAAAGTGTCGAAGATTATGTGTAGGTCTTACAACCTTAGGTTAACAAAGTGACTTCTATCATTAAAAAGAGAGCACTGTAGACTCATGGCGCGTATTCCTTAAATTAGGCTTGGTCAGTGATAGCAGATGTAAGAAGTGCGGGTTGGAGGAGGAAACGATCGACCACGTTCTGTGCTCGTGCCCTGCGCTTCCAAGGCTAAGACCCCAGCTATTAGGAGTGACACAGCTGTCAGATCTAGAACCAGCAATTAGCTTAAGTACTAGAAATCTTCTGGTGTTTGCCAAGAGTCGGAGTTATTTTATAACATATGTCCTGGTTTTTGATAGGGGTTTTCAGTTTGGTCGGTAAAATAAACTTCTGGTAATACTACGGACTCATTCAGTCTATGTGAAGTCCCTCATGGACCGGCCAGTTCAACCTAACCTAACCTTACTGTTATAAGCTTTCTCACTATGCAAGAAAAATACTTGCTAAAATATTTTTCTGTCCTATTCGTTTGTTTAAATTGCAGTTTTTAAGTAAGCAAAATGTTAGAAGTTATCAACGATGGGAAATATAATTTCACTTGCAAAGTGAGAATGCACACTAGGTTAGGTTAGGTTGAACTGACGGTCCATGAGGACCTCACACTCACTGAAAAAGTCCGTAGTGTTACCAGAAGTTTGTTTTAACCACCAAACTGAAAAACCCTATCAAAACCAGGACCTCTGTTATAAAATAACTCCGTCCTCTTGGCAAATACTAGAAGCTTCCTAGGATTTAAGCCACTTGCTGCTTCTAGATCTGACCGAGCACAGAACGTGCTCGATCGTTTTCCTCCTCCAGCCCCGCACTTCCTACATCTGCTATCACTGACCAAGCCTAATTTAAAGGCATGTGACGCCAGAAGGCAGTGTCCAGTCAGAATACCCGCCATGAGTCTACAGTCCTCTCTTTTTAATGATAGAAGCAACTTTTAGGTTGTGGACCTTCACATAATCTTCGACACTTTACAGCCCCGCGCTTGAACACCCACGCCTTTCCTGCTTGGTCTCGCCTTCGCTTTAATTTCGCCCAGTCTAACTGGCACGTCTACGGAGCAAGCTTCAAGGGATGCGCCCTTTTTAGGTAATTCATCGCTTTTTCATTCCCATCTATTCCCATATGCCCTGGTTCCAATATAGATGTATGCTTCTCCCTGTCCCGATTCTCTCCAGGGACTGCTTATACCTAACACGCATTTAGATGCTGTGATATGCGAGATTATTGCCTTAATTGCTGTTTGACCGTCAATATAAAAGTTAACACGATTGCAGCTTGGGCTATTTTTTCCAGGGTTTCCACTGCTTTGGTTACGGCTACTATTTCCGCTTGGAAAACGCTACAGTAATCCGGCAGCCTGTAGGATCTGTTTATTTCCGGATCAGCACAGTATACCGCAGACCCTACTCCTTCCACTACTTTCGAACCATCTGTGTACACATGTATCGCTTCGTCTGCCATTTAAGCACCCTTGTGCCAACCGTCCATCTCTAGTGTGGCCTTAAGATCGCCCTCGAATCGCAGATAGGGAATCAGGTAGTCTGTTCGGCTTGTGATTGATGACGCGATACTACTATGGCCGTATGGTCGGCGCTCAAGCTGCCCGAAGCACCGAGCCTGGTTGCAGTTGTTAACGCTATGTTCTTTGCTACCAGGGCTACAGGTGGTATGTGCAGAATGGCATACAGTGCAGCTGTCGGGGTTGTTTTTAGGGCTCCCGTAATGCTAAGCATTGATAGTCTGCATACCCCCTCTAATTTTGAAGTAGTTTGCTTTTTGTGTAGCTTTCCACCAAACAAGAACTCCATAGTATAGGATAGGGCTTACAATCACTGTAAAAACCCCAATGAGGAAGAGAGGGCGATAAGCCCCACGTACACCCCAGCATTCTTTTACATGCATAAAGTGCCGTTGAAGCCTTCTTCACCCTCTCCTCCACGTTGAGCTTCCATGACAGCTTACTGTCTAGGATGATCCTAGATACTTTGTACAAGTTTTTTCCTGTAGGTCACCCCTCCTAAATTAGGCCTGATCCAATTTGTGACCTGTACCTCTTTGTAAACAAGACCATATCCGTCTTATCCGCGTTGACTTTCAACCCGACATTTGATGCCTAGGTATGAATATCCCGAAGCGCCCGATCCATCAATGAGCTAATCGTTGGAAGGCACTTTCCACTTATGACAATTGCAACGTCATCGGCGTAAGACCGTAAGTTTTAAGAGAAAGCACACTAAGCCGAAGCAAATGTCAAATTCTTCTTCTTATACTTTGCTTGCAACAAAATTTGGAAGTTGGCTACATTTTCATATCAGATGGCGCCAGTGTTGCTCAATCTGACGTTTGCCATAAGAATACGTGCAATCTACTCATAATGCATAAGATTGAGTTAAACGCATATATATGAAAAACTGCTTATGTGACGGGGCTTTGAGTTTACTTGTGGTTGGATAACTTAAACGCAACGTAAGAAATGAATTTTGTTTTACAGCACAGAAAAAAAATAATGTGGTGAAATTGCAAAAGTTGTAAACTTGAGTCGAGCAAAAGCACAGAAAATTTGTAAACAATTTTGATAAGAGTCGTTCTAACGGAATATAAGAAGAGCATTGGCCGTCCGAACAAACTTTTCCGCCGAGACGTCAGCGGAAAAAGTGAGCAAAAATTCAAAATTTTCTGCTTTCCGGAAAAAAAGCTTTTGCAACACAACGTCATGCAAAAGCCTTTTATTTCTGAAAAAACGAGTTAACAGTTGCCGAAAGCATACAGGGAAAAGGAGATGGATTTTTGGCAAAATGTTTTGTTTAACCAATAAGTTGAAGCTCAATATTTTCGGTAGGGATTAAAACATAAGTGTGGACGAAGAATTAGTATCAACTGTGAAGCCGCCACCATGGGAGTGTTTGTGGTTTGGCGAGCTGTTGTGGCATCTGGAGTTGTTAGAATTACATTTACTGACATCGTTGTTTTAGATACAAGGCTTTTTTAGAAGATATTTAGAAACCATCTGTGGATGAACTGGAGCGCGGTGCAGGTTGAATCTTTCAGAAGGATGTAGATCCAAAGCACATGAAACATATTGTTAAGGATTGGCTGCTTTCCCTATTCTCCAAGACAATTAAGTACACCACCCCAAAGCCCAGATTTAGATATATTTCAGCATGTCTGGGAAATAGAACCAAAAATTAGAAAAAACAGGTTCTATCGCTACTGTCTTTAAAGAATGTAACATTGAAGCTTGGAACAGTAATTTAATAGCCTCAACGCCACGATGATGATATTAATGTTACACCGTCTAATAATAAGAAACAATTTTATTCAGGTTTACGTGAAGTTACTCATACTAAAACAATTTATTTCTGTACTGTATGTAGACTTTTGTCAACATTATATTAATGCTTATTTCTCATAACTTTGCTATTTTATATTAATGTACGGAATTTCTTAGTTGATAAGAAGCAAGTAAGGAAGACTAAGTTCGGGTGAACCGAACATTACATACTCAGCTGAGAGCTTTGGAGACAAAATAAGGGAAAATCACCATATAGGAAAATGAACCAAGGGTAACCTTGGAATGTGTTTGTATGACATGGGTATCAAATGAAAGGTGTTAATGAGTATTTTAAAGGGGAGTGGGCCTTAGTTCTATAGGTGGACGCCTTTTCGGGATATCGCCATAAGGTGGACAGGGGTACTCTAGAATGTTTGAGATAGGATAAATGAAAGTTAATGGTATTTTAAAGCTAGTTCATAGGGGACCCTTTCGGGATATCGCCATAAAGGGTGGACCAGGGGACTCTAGAATGTTTTGTACGATATGGGTATCAAATTAAAGGTATTGATGAAGGTTTTGAAGGGAAGTGACCCTTAGTTGTATATGTGAAGGCGTCAATAAACCAATCCGATCACCATGTTTCATCCCTTTTTTCGTATTTGGTATAGAATTATGGCATTTTTTTCCATTTTTTGAAATTTTCGATATCGACAAAGTGGACGTGGTCATAGTCCATAGTTCATAGTTCAGATAAGTACGTGAACTAAGTTTAGTAGAGATATATCGATTTTTGCTCAAGTTATTGTGTTATCGGCCGAGCGTAAAGTCAGACGGTCGACTGTGTATCAAAAGTGGCGTGCCTTCAACCGATTTCGCCCATTTTCACAGAAAACTGTTATAGTCATAGAAGCTTTGCCTTTACCAAATGTCATAAGGATTGGTAAATTTATGTTCGACTTATGGCATTAAAAGTATTCTAGACAAATTAAATAAAAAAGGGCGGAGCCAACACCCATTTTGAAAATTTCTTTTATTTTTGTATTTGTTGCACCATATCATTACTGGAGTTGAATGTTGACATAATTTTCTTATATACTGTAAAGATAATAATTTTTTTTGTTAAAATTTGACTTTAAAACAAAATTTTTTTTAAAAGTGGGCGTTCTCCGATTTGCTAATTTTCATTAAGCATACATATAGTAATAGGAGTAACGTTCCTGCCAAATTTCATTATCATATCGTCAACGACTGCCAAATTACAGCTTGCAAAACTTTTAAATTACCTTCTTTAAAAGTGGGCGGTGCCACGCCCGTTGTCCAAAATTTTACTATTTCGATTTTGCGTCATAAGTTCAACCCAGCTACAAAGTTTGATCGCTTTGTCCGACTTTGGTAATGAATTATCCGCGCTTTTTCAATTTTTCGAAGTTCTCAATATCGAAAAGTGGGCGTGGTTATAGTCCGATATCGTTCATTTTAAATAGCGATCTTAGATGAGTGCCCAGGAACCACATACCAAATTTCATCAAGATACCTCAAAATTTACTCAAGTTATCGTGTTGACGGACAGACGGTCGGACGGACGGACATGGCTCAATCAAATTTTTTTCGATACTGATGATTTTTGATATATGGAAGTATATATCTATCTCGATTCCTTTATACCTGTACAACCAACCATTATCCAATCAAAGCTAATATACTCTGTGTGCAAAGCACGCTGAGTATAAAAAGGTTAAATAAAACTGTGTAAGCATCTTTTCTGAAAAGTTATTAGTCTTTCAATCCAGCGAAATATGGGGTGTATGTCAAGTTTTGCCCGTGTTAAAATATCTTCAAAAATTTATTGCGAAAGTCCGTACATTATAACACAAAGCTGTGAAAATTAGAAAAATAAAAACAAAAACAACCTAAATTAACGAATTCATTTGAGGTAAATTATTTATTCTTGTAAGCATGCATTTCTATAAGACTAGTTCTAAAACGATTTAATTTTCATTCAAACAAACTCCAAAGTTTCGCCTCGGAATTCCTGAAGTTAGCACACTTATTTTCGCCAAAACAATAATTGATCACCATTTGATAAGTGTTGATTTGTTGCTGCTGCTCACCGACTCGAGTGTGCGGGTCACTCGCAAAGGGAATGGGTAACTGTTTCCTTACGTTCAAATCCGATCCTCCCGTCGTTGAACGGTATACCATTCCTTCCGCATGTAGACCAAATTAAGGACGAGATCCTAAATATTTTTTCCTATATCTAATTAACAATTTCTCGGTTCTCTTCTGGTTGTACTCTGGCCAAATTTTTTGGTGATTTTACAGATGTCCCTAAAATACCGAATTCGAATTGCGGGTTTTTTGTGATTGGGTATATGTCTCTCTTTATAGATTAAAGTTGTGTGTGCATGGTCAACTTTGCTAGTTTATCCGTGAGAGCTTAAAAGCGACAGAAATGGCTATCAATATTCATACTTCACCGGTATTTATGTTAGTGACTTTGAGTAAGCGTCATTCTATTGAAGTGCTCACAAGCTCAAACACCATGCCTTGATCTCTTACATCGCGCTTTAAAATTTTGTTCGTATTTTTCTCATCCACCAACGATGAGTCGGTTGTACATATTTAAAATGGAATGCGTATCTCGCTTAGCGTTATTGACGTTGTAAGGAACTCTTTCAGATATTTCTCAATCTCATCAAGAATAAACAGCATCTAAGTACGCCTGCAATATCGTGTTGATAATCATAATATTTGTGCAAATTAAAGGCATAATTCGAAAATATAATAGTGTATTTACTAATAACAGCCGAATATTTAAACTAAGTCGCTTTTTCCAAACGCATTATTGCATAATGCGACGGTATTAAAAATTCTTGAAATAACTTAAGAGGCGTTACAGCAAGTTTTTGCAAATTGTCGTAAAGGCAACAGCTTCCTAAATTCTTGAAGCTTTAAATTTAAAGATCTTTTTCTATTGTAGCTTGAGTATTTCACATCCCATTTATGAAATTGATACATAATTATGTTGTTCCCGAAAAGAGATCTTCGAGTTTTGTCCGCCAATCGAAATGTGGCCTCGTCTCGCCAAACTACTGACGGATCTATTTTAAAAATAGTTATTGTATTAAAATAAGGGTACGACTGTGTTTGCAAGGATTACAAACAAACAAATATTAAACTTTTTTCTGATACTCTCTTAACATATGTTATTTAAGAAAAACGGTCTTCTGTTACTTTTTATTTTTAATAGCGTACCCGGTAAATGTTTTCCTGCCGTGATTGATTTGCCTTCATTTTCGCTTTAATTCTCTATCCCATCCTCCTCTAATCTATCTATAACAAATGTTATCGATGAATATAATATTGTTATCGCCGTATATCGTGTTAGCCGTGTTCTTTCGGTGAGATTTCGGGTTGTTATCAATTTGTTATCGGCGTGTTTATAGGCAAGGTATATACACTGGTATCAAGTCTTAAAATGTGGCATATAGTAAACATTATCGATTTTCCATCGATGAGTTATCGGTTTGTAATCAAAAACTTATCGATTTTTTATCAATGGCTTTTTATCGAAGTGGTATCAGATTGTTATAGATAACAACGGTATCGACGGCTCATCGATACGCTAACCGACTGTCCTACACCCCAAAATATTGGGTGTGACGTTCGATCGGATCTACATTTGGTGATGCACGCAGCCGAATTGTTTCCGAGAATTCAGAGCCGCAACAAAATCCTCAAATCCCTCGCTGGCAGTACCTGGGGAAAAGATAAAGAAACGCTCATGACTACATACAAAGCAATTAGCCAGCCGATTACGTGCTACGCGTCACCCATATGGTCGCCAAGCCTAAAAACTACCCACTGGAAGAAGCTACAGTGCCTGCCAAAATACTGCTCTCAGAATTGCCACGGGCTGTCTTCTTAGTCCCCAGAACACCATCTGCATAATAGGCGAGAATACTCCCCATCAGGGAGAGAAATGAGATGCTGACCAAACAGTTCCTGTGAATACCCAGAAACCTGAGCATCCCAACAGACATCTGATTGATGAACCAGCACGCATAGGGGCTTAAGGAGTCATCTCCGTAAGCATTTGAGGAAATACGGCACCTGAGAACCCAGCCGTATGAAGCGAAAAAACACAAGCAGGTCCTTGGTGAACTCCATAAACAGGCGTCGGACCTTTATGCCGGGAATTGCCCGGTGAATCCAGTACTCAAGAAAAGTATCCAAACTCGCGGAGGAGGAACGCATACTCCCCAGGGAAACCGCGTGTCACTCTTGCTCAACTTCGTTCTGGATACTGTAACAGGTTAAACTCTACCTATCCAGAATCAACCCCGACATACAAAATGTATGCCCCGCTTGCAATGTGTCCCCACATGACACCAACCATCTCTTTAATTGTATGTGGAACCAACGCCTCTAACACCCCTTTCCTTATGGTCCACCCCGTTGAAACAGCAAGTTTCCTTGGACTCCCGTTTAGAGGATATTGATGACAATTTGTGATCGGTCGCGGCTGTTAGGTGGGGGCGAAGCAGTGCTACAACAACAACAACACGGCTCATCGTGCGTTGTCGAGCAGATGCCTATAACACTTCAAAAAGATCTGTTATATTTCACTGAAATACAAAATCTGGAATAAATCAAAAATCAGATTTTTATAATTGAGGAAGAAAACCGGATGTTATTTGGTATATCCGCGTCAAATTACTGCAAACATAATTGTGGTGATTGCGTTTTTCGTTGACAACAACAACAATAAGAATATTACATTGTTTTTCGCATATTATTCTCATTTGAAATCCCCAGATCTCAAAATCCAAAAAAAATGGCATCCCTAATATTCACTGTCCATACAATGTTAATCTCGTGGCACCAGGTCCGATGAGTATATTTATGTTACGCTAGCAGATTGTAGAAATAAGGTAGCTTGCATTATATTGCAGATATTCATGTTATTATGTAAACGAAAGTACTCATCTACCATATAAATAGATGCATACGTAATATAATAGCGATGCGAATCTGACATCCCAGCCTTTTTTAAATCCCGAATATCCTGGGATTATTAGGAAGTAATCCCGGGTAGTCGGTATTCATAAGCGACCTACGAAGTCATTACATACCCCTCGTGTAGCAAAGAAGCAACATTGCTTATTATAATGTTATGGAATGAATGAATTCTATTTTTATAAAATAAAACGATACCAACAGTATTTGGCATATTGCAAATATTTGTGACAAAAACATTGCTGGACAAAAGTTTCTGTTTTACGGTTAGGGAATTTAACATCTACTCATATCAAGCGCTATCAAGACCTTGTGGGTGTGGTCCGTCCGTGAGCGCCTGACCTCGCTCGCGATTGCATCGAACTATTTACCGTAGAAGATTATTCTGGTGTCCCCTACCAGCGCAAGGCAGCATGCATTGACAAACTCGGTAGCATACAGTACTAGCAAATACAAGTTGTAAGCATTTGTACAGTCAGTGCATTGCCACGCATTTTCAGACACCGTAGTTATTTTGTTCAATATGGATATGCAAATAATCAAATATCAAACACGAACAGTAAGTACAAAGAAAAAAATTTTAATGAAAAAAAGTTGCTCACGATCTGTCAGCTTATATTTGAATAGTAACGTGTGTCATACGGACAATTATACAAAATTTTGAACTGCAATAATGAAGTTGGTCAAAATATTTTTTCCCGTGTTTGGATCGAGCTTGCTTTGAAATATGCGAATTACAATAAAAATCTGTCAAAACTCTTTGTATTTATAATTTATTTTGGCAATTCGGGCCAATGACAAGTAGCAGCCTGTAAACAGCGTTTTTCAGTCGTAAGCCACCTGTTCATAGACCTGGGGCACACAGATGTTTTCTTGGACTGTTTGGTACCGATTTTTGGCAACGACTAATCGCAGCATGTATAAAGCTGAGTATTCGAGACTATGCATAGCCACTCACATGATGAAGTCTGTTGTTGCAAGCATGGTAAACATGTAAAAGATGTATAATACGCGAAAATAAAAAAAAAAAAAAAAAAAACAAACTGTAAGGCGCGAGAACCTCCGACGAGATCTAAGGCGAGCTTCTTTCCAAATTGCGTCCGTGATCCTCCTGATTTAATACCAAAGTGGCCGGACGGACTACAGTTTTATGCGAACTCCCGAAAACGGCATCTGCAAGGCAGATGAGTTTTCACTGAGAGCTTTCATGGCAGAAAATACACCCGGGAACGTGCAGTCACTTCCGAGGGGCGACCCCGCTTAGAAATAAGTTTTTTCTAATGGAAAAACCTTTAGTTCTAAAATTTTGATGTTGCTTTCCCCGGGAATTGATATACCCGGGCATACGGTGTGATATGGCGGAGCACGTACCATAACACCACGGTGGCCGCATTTAATACGGAAAAGGTAGGCCCTTATATTACCGAGCCGCTTGGGATAATGGATTGATGATCGACACATATGATCAACGGAAATAACGTCAATGACCTTATAATACTTGAAATGGCCGCAGATCAGGTCAAGTTTGACTATACTGAAAACACAACACCCATTTTCAAATGGCTACAATTCGTCAACGCAATGACATTAAAGTCCATATGCTCTCTGAACTGATAAAATGTTGCTCACGTTTCTTATGTGGTCATGACGTCAGTAATTTGTGTATCGGTAGGTACAGTTATTATATTGACGTCGTATGTTTTTGACTTGAATGTAAGAAGGAATCCGCGCAGAGCGATTTTCTGTTTCATTCCAGTGAAAAACATCGTTTGAATACTGATCAAGTGCAGTGGAGTAACTACGTCGGCTGATGAACTGCATCTGTGTGTGTGAGCTAGCTCTTCGTCGTGCCTTACATAAGAGTGGCTGCTTCATTGTTTGTTGTTGCGTGATTATTTACTAAAGCTTAGTGATGCTAATATTCGTCACAGTATATTGACTATTTGAAGTGACCATCATCATTTTCCGAGGTCTTTACTTGTTTCATTAGTGGGGGACTTTAACATGACTACTGTATTTGGATTTTAAGTCTGCTCTGCCGACGGAAATGCTTACATAGGTATTTCCTAATGTCCCCCCACCTAAACATGTATCATATAGAAGTATTACGCAGTATATAAATAGTGGGTATCGCCAACTTTCTATAACAATGTGTGGATCAATAGTCAACAAACTTCATCCTTATATGAAAACTGAGAAAGCTTTCGACTTGGAAAACATTGACATAGTCATCATAACACCACCTTTTTAAAATGACAAGTGGTGTTGCTGGAGGAAGCACTGTATACGAGGCAGGTAGTGTCTTATATGGATGGTGCCAAAAATATTCCGGTAGAGATATCAATGTGAAACTTTGGTCACGGCTTTACAAATATGTGACAATTATTTTACCAATAAAATTGGTGCGGGTGATACCTTCACACCGACCCACAACCACCCAATTTTCACCGCATGCATAAAAAGTAATTAGATGTGGTGGCAAAAGTGGTAAGATGTGTCTATCCCAAATACATATTATAGGAGTAAATAAAGAAATTAAAGTTATTAAAAGATCTTGCATACATAACAATAACAAAACTACAAACACACACAAAAGTTTACATTTGCATATCGTGCCCACTGGATAAAATAATATCGTATGTTACATGTGAGTACAATATGACATACGACAATAATTTATCAGGTTGACGCTATCAGGAAACTGTCGCAAAACATAGTGGCAGAAAGTGGCAGCCAATATTAATACTTAGAACCTTAAAACTATGATAATAATAAGATATAAGTCTCAACGTTACAATCGGTGAGGAACGGAACTAAAACTTAGCTGAGTGCACGATTTGTGCAAATAAACACTAATAAGGGTGAAATTTTAAATAACAAAAAACAAAAAACACAAGCTAAACATATAGTACAGTAAAAGCCTTTACTTCAATGATCTTTCCATAT
>JARSSU010009661.1:0-34333 GCA_029619165.1 Eurosta solidaginis | reverse complement strand
ATGCTTATATACACTTTGGTTGATTTATAATTATCAATGGATAACCTAAAATCATTACAGTTTAGTATCCACATAAATAAAAATCACACGCGCGTTGACATAAAATTATTATTTCTATTTTTTTTGCATTTTATACTTAAAGCAAAAAATCTTCACAGGTAAAACATTGTTTCCATTCATTAATTTAAATAATAATCGCATACACAACCCACTACATATTCACGTACATGTGACAGCTCTATTGTTTAATAACTAAACCAACTAAAAGAAATACAAAATAGCCGAGTTTAATTCAACGAAACATTTACAGCTGTGCGAAAGTGTTGCCAATCACTGCCATATTAGCTGTAGGTACATAAAATTACCCTTCATTTGTCTGTTGATATTAACGAAAATTATTACTCAGAAAAAAACGCGGCTACGGTTTATTAACGTTCAATACTTTCAAAGA
This sequence comes from Eurosta solidaginis, assembly GCA_029619165.1. NCBI lineage: Eukaryota > Metazoa > Arthropoda > Insecta > Diptera > Tephritidae > Eurosta > Eurosta solidaginis. The sequence goes on along the minus strand of JARSSU010009661.1, from coordinate 33,882 downwards.
AATGGTAACTTTATTGCTTAAACAAGTTATTTGTTGCTTTTTTCATACTTAAGTCTAATTGCTATCCTACGCAATATATTGGTAACGGAAACGGAAATAGAGAAAAACGCTATTGGTTTACTTAAAATTTTGGTATGCAACACTGGTACTAAAACGTGGCGAGCTCCATCTAGTTGTAAAATTCTTTGATATTAACCCTTAAAAGTCAAAAGATAAATTGAGGTCGTTTTTAATATCTCGTGAGTTCAATATAATTATACAGCATAACCACCAGGGCCGAATTAACAAGTAGGCAGAATAGGAAGTTGCCTGGGGCCCCAGATTTTAGGGGGCCCCCGAAAATTGAAAGACTTCTAAAATTTTCTAACAAACATAAAATTCTAGAGAGTGAAAGAAAAATATAATCAGAACTGAAAATAATTTTTACTCAAAAAATCAATTGACAGCATTCAAAAGGCGACGACCGACGAACTAGACAAGGTTCCTAAAAAGGACATCTCCGACTCATTTGACAAATTGTATGAGCGTGCAAAGAAGTGTATCGAAGTGAAAGGAGTGTATAGTGAATAATAAAAAAGAATTATCTCAAAATGTACACTGATTGTTTTTATTTTGAAAAATTTCGGTTATTTTTGGAACAGAGAGAGGGTGTAGAAGCTTTCTACTCTATTTTGACTGTTATGCATTCAGTGAGTAAGTTATTGTAAAGTGAAAAGCAGATTTGCAAACTTGTGCATTTTTGTACAGATCGAAAAGAGTTTTAGTTTCATTCCGTGAAAAGTTCAATGATATCGAGGAAATAACAAAAAAAAGATTACCTGGTGTAGGTTATACAGAAATCGTAAAACGTACTCATCGTAGAAAAAACAACCTAATGACGGAAATGATCCAGAAGTAAAATTTTCACCTCGCGATTATTTTAAGACAAAAGGTTTCCTCGAAATCATCGACAATCTTCACATTGAAAGTATATGGAAGTTTCAGAGAGTTTTGCATTTCTCATCAAATTTTCTATAAGGAAGCTATAAATAACTTAGTTATTTTTTTATTCTAGAGGTTTGGAAGAATTTTCATTGAAATGAAACAATTCCAAAGTTTGGTGAACTCCAGATACACTGATGCACAAAAATCTCATAGTCATTTGTATAAGATTCTAATAGAAGATCAATTAGCCGATGTATTTCCTAACACAGAAATAGCTCTTCGGATTTTTTTAACATTAATGATCACAAATTGTTCTGCCGAACGAGCCTTCTCGCAATTAAAAAGAATCAAAGCTGCTGAAAGAGCTACAACGCGACAAGAGCGACTCGAGATGTTAGGTATATTTGCATTGAGTCAGATTTATTGAAAAAATTGATATTGATGATATAATTGATGAATTTGCCGAAAACAAATGTAGAAAACGACATGTTTAAAATGTAGATAGTAATTTTATTGATTGTAACAATAAAACTTTTATAAAGATATGAGTTTGTATTTTTTAATCGAAAAAAGAAGGGAACGGGCGTGAAGTAAAGGGCCCTTAAATTGATGGTTGCCTAGGGCCCCGTTGAGAGTTAATCCGACCCTAATAACCAAATATGTAAAATAGGTGGACTTTTAAAACAAAAACAAAGCAGCTAGCTTCTATTTATTTATATAAACTAATACTTCTCTGCTTGTACACAAAACTTGAGTAGGAATCGGAAGAGTAACATATGCGCATTACACTAAGGTCCGGTGTTTTAGTGCGAGTTCAAACTCCAGTTAAAGTTGACTAGAGTTTAACTCTACCACTAAACTGAGATGAGGAGCATAATTTTATTTTATTGGACAAATGGGGAAGTTGAAACAATAGTCAACTTCATCTGGTGTTTTAAACTAGCATTGAAAAAGCTGGCTTAAACGGTACAAACTACCACTTTTAAAACTACCAGAACAAAGTTATGTGTCCTTAATTTGGCCGATACGGTAAAAATCCTAGGCGTACTTCGAAAAAGTAAAAGACTTCTGCCAGTAATGCTCCTATGGACTAAATAGGTAATTGAAAAGTACAGTCCTCACTCAGCAAATGGTCCTGCTATATGGGGCAGATGCGTGAGCTATGACAACATCAGATAAAGCGGCTGTGGGAAAAAAATTCTTCGAAAGATTTAAAAACCTCTACGCTTTGGCGACGGCAAGTGCCGAAGAAGACTTAATGATGAGCTGTGCGAGCTTTACGCAGACATCAACATAGTCCAGTGAATTAAAACCCAAGGGCTAAGCTATATTATGCGAAAGAAAGATCGGGGTTAAGAAAATATTTTATCGAAACCTGCTATGAAGCAGCGAAGAAGGCAGGCCCAACTTCGCGGCAAGGACCATGTGGGAAAACGATCTAAACTCCCTTGGTGTGGACAAATTGGTGCCATTTAGGCAGAGCACGGAATGGACTGTCACGCCTTGTTGGATGGCTATAGCCGTTTAAACGGTTTAGCGCCAATTAAGTAAGTAAGTGGCAAGGGGAGTACTTTTCAAATGTAGTCAAACCAAATTTCGAGCAGGATAGCGTCTGCCCTGTATGCTAGTACATATATATAAATAGATCGTGACCTTTTGGACTATTTCGAAGTTGAAAACTAATGAACTTTATTAGATATGTACTTGCATTTACTGAATAACTGAGGTTAGCCTCAGAAAAGCTATTAAAAATTAAAACTTTATAAAGACTTTTTAAAAGTTTGATATACCGCTTTTTGTGGAACCATTCTTGCTCAAACGCATAAAGCATTTTAGCCGGCGAGCTCCGTTTACGTTTTCGGCCCCGTTTTTGGATGGGTTGCTTGGGTAGTTATTAAATGAGCATTCCTCTCACTGAGCTATTAAAACTTAGATTCAGTAGTGCACGGAAAATCTAGACTTTTTCTTTGCCTTAGGTGCAGATACATCTTCTCTGCAGTTACTGCTTCGATAACAAATTCACATAACGCCGTCCTGTCTCGGTTTTGACTTTTAACCTTTCTTTTGCTTCCCTTCTTTTCTTTTTTCTTTTCCTTTCATTTCCTTATCTTTCCCTTGCTCTACCTCATTTTGCTCTCCTCTGACACATAAATTGCTCTCACATTATGTTATAGTGTCGTGACTACACCTGCGCCTACACTTACATAATATTTTAAGCTTACATTCATGATTCCCCTATACCGTGAGCAAAGATGTTTACACATCAAAAAACAAAATCCTATTAACCCTATCATAATTTTAAAGTAAGCATAAGAAATCAACCTTGTGTTAGTATTTATTTGTGTGCGTAAAAATTATAGAGTGCGAACGTGACATGAGTCGTCTAATCAATTTTCCACGTGGTGAAGGTCGATGTGAAGCGCGCGTATGTATGCATGCATGTACATTTGAATATATATATACACAAACCTTGCCAAATTTTGAAAACAGCTGGGTATTTGTAAACACACTCCAGTAAATACATTCAAGCATATACAGATACCTGTACAGACGCATTGTAAACGAAAGTCGAATGACCGGCCGGCCTCCGTTGGTCATCAAATGTTTTCCATATTTTTTGTTTATTATTTCCCTGTCTATACATATTATACATATGTATGTATGTATATGATAGAGATGTGTACATATTCTCGGTAAATTAATGTGCAACTAATCCCTAAAAAGAGTAGTCCGCGGTTAGTCTCTTTCGTCAACAGTGGGTTATCATTGAGCATTTCTAGCTTCTTTTGGGTAGACTTGGGATTAGTAAATTTGTAATTTGTGTATGTAACCGATTTTAAGGAATAATAACACAAAACTGTGAAATGGGTGGAATGAAGGTGATGCAGTAAAACAAGTAGGAAAGTCTCAGTCCGGATGAAACGGAAAATTATATCCCAGCAAACATTTGGAATCAAAAAAGAGGCAGAAAGGAGTCCTAATTCGGATCGTTTATGCTCATTATGAACTCGTTTATGCCATTATAAGCTAATGTATGAATTGGCTCTGGGAGTGCTCGAGAGAAAAGTTCTTCGAAAGATTTATGGACCTCTACGCGTTGGCGATGCTGAGTAGCGAAGAAGATTTACGATGAGATGTACGAGCTATACGCAGACATCAACATAGTCCAGCGAATTAAAAGGCAGCGGCCACGCTGTCTAGGCCATGTTATGCGAATGAAAGATGACGCTCCGGCCAAGAAAGTGGTTCTATCGGAACCCGCCTATGGAAGCAGAGGTAGGGGGGGTCCCCACTCCATTGGAAGGAACAGGTGGAAAACGATTTAAACCCTTGGTGCGACCAATTGGCGCTGGTTGGCAGAGAGAAGGAGCGACTGGCGCGCCTTGTTGGACGGCCATAATCGTTTAAACGGTTAAGCGCCAATTAAGTAAGTAAATAATAGTCCGATACGAGACCTAATAGGCTCATAAAACGCCCATAATTAACTTCTTATATGACACTTTTTGGAGTCATTTATGTGCTTCTTATAAGAGATTAGATTAGATGAAAAACACAATAATTTCGGTGGAAACCCATAAATTTAGGGCAATCCGACGTCAGCTCTTGTTAAAGATAGGCCCGACAGACCAACAAGGGCATACCACGTAGGAAGAAAATTTAAAACGGGAACAGCAAGACACATTATAATCTATAATTTAACTCTAACTGAATATGAAAGAAAATGTTTGCAAAACAAAATATGAATATTTGTTCCAAATCTGAACAGATGTGTCTATCGCAAATACAGTGTTTAATAGGATTAAATAAAAAATTAAAGTTATTAAAAGATCTTGCTTACAACACAATGACAATATAACAAACACACACAAAGTTTACATTTGCATATCGTCGACTGGATAAATTAATGTCGTATGTGACATGTGAGCACATATAACATACGACAATAATTTATCAGGGTGACGCTATCAGAAAACTGTCGCAAACCATAGTTAGTGGCAGAAAGTGGCAGCTGATATTAATACTTTAGAATTTTAAAACTTTGACTAATAGTAAGATATAAGTCCCAACGTGAGGATCGGTGAGGAACCCAACTACAGCTTTAGCTGAAATTGAAATATTTGTGCAAATAAATACTATGAAAACCACTGGTGAAATTTTAAATAACAAAAAAAACACAACAAGCTAAAGACACTAAAATATTTCAAACTGAAGTAAACACCTTTGACTTCAATATTAATTTTTATTTATTTCAATACTATGATATTTTATGTATTTTTAAATGTCTTAAACCTGCGCTTTATTCTTAACTTGCTCACTAGGGTGGAGTGATACCCTATGGATTGTAATGGCCTAGCAATGAAAAGTTGTCTTTATAAGAGTTAATCAAAACCACCAAATATTATTTTCATATGATGGCGTTTTGAGGTGCCCCCAGCCCCAAGAAGTTGAGCAAAATAAACGCGGTTTACAAAGCTCATTATTTATATATTTATTTTATTTCTTTTTTAATATACATAACTTTGTAAAATTACATATTATAATTAAAAACGACAATTTTAAATGGTGTTCTACAGTTTTTTGTTGATAATAGTATGTTTCTAATCAAGTGTATAAGTAGGAGTTTTACAGGCACATAGTAGGCCATGAAAATCAGTAGGTTTTGAAAGCAATGAGCACAATAACAACAAGCGGAAGTAAATCAATGACAAAAAAAAATTCTACCTACCGTCTTTTTCAAAGTTTAGTTGCGTTGGGGCACCTCTAAACATACGATGAGTGAAATACAAATTTTCAACCTTATTTCTGGTCTAGAAAGGCAACCTTCTGGAGGTCAGCCAAAAGCGATTTCGAAAAAAATAAATTCACTCCACCCTATTGCTCACACTGCAAAAACCAACTAATACCATAACCTCACTTTTGAAGCTATTCTTAAAGAGTACAGTTCGAATACAACAAAAACAAATATACCTTTTAAAAGACTGTTCTAATAAGAGATAGTAACGACCACTGTGCATTAAAGGCTATAAAAAGTCATTGTCATAAAAGCAATATTCTCACCAAATTTCACTTGGATTGGTCGATTTTTCTAGATTTGGGCTCAGAAAAAAAACTTCCACTACGCATACCCATAAAAAATAATTTTCGAGCCTGCGAAAGTTCATTTTTTTTACTTTTTTCGACTTTGATTTTCAAGGTTTTTTTCATGACCTGCTAAAAAAATTTTCATTTGATTGTAAAATTTTCAATTATACCCTGTCCGACCCAAAAATGTTTGCTAAAAACGTTGGCGATAACAGTTTTTTGAAAAAATCAAAGTCGAAAAAAAGTCATGAAATTTTGCAGGCTCTAAAATTATTTTTTAGGTATGCGTAGTGGAACTTTTTTCCTGAATCGACCCAGCCCAAAGTATATAGGTATGAATTGTTTTCAAATGAGCTCCCAACATAAAATTAAATAAATATTTTTACTGGCTTAAACTTATATCGCTGCTATTATTTCCATTGTACCTTATTGTTTATCAATTTCTAAAAGAAATTCTAAGACATACATACATTAATATGTACACATCTACATATATTTTTATTTACTTTTGCATTCACTTAAAGCCAATGGTAATAAATATAAATCAAGGCGCGATAACCTCCGAAGAGATTTTAGGCCGAGTTTCTCTTTCAATTCGCGTTGCGCTCTTTTTGATTTTGTATACAAATTGGTGTGGGACGGGACCTACAAGTTGTATGCCGACTCCTAATGGCATCTGCAAAGGAAATGAGTTTACACTAAGAAGCTTTTCATGGCAGAAATACACGCGGAGTGCTTGCCAAATCACTGCCGAGGGTGGCGACCCCGCTTAGGAAGCACTTTTCTTCTACATTGATGAAAGAAAACGTGTTTCGTAATGTTTACTGTTGTTTGCCCGGGGATCGAAGCAGGATCATCGGTGCGGTAGGCGAAGCACGCTACCACCACACCACGAGGCCGCCAATCTGTCAACAAAAAATACGTTTTTAATTTTTTTTTGTCAAAAGCGGAATTTAAATTGATAACTTTTACTTTTATAGGAGCAAACAAAAAAGTTAGTTACTCAAGGTTAAGTACGTTTTCTGCATGACACTGAAGATATAAGTTAACAAATTATAAATTTTAATACAATGCATACATTGGTATGTGTAGCATTATGTGTGTACTTGGCGTGCCAATTCTGGATTTTTGGAATTTTACATACATTGGATAAACTTTTGTTGGGAAATTCTGCTACAATAAAATAACAAAAACGCGAGTTCCAAATACTTGTGAAGATCGATACGTAAACATTCAGGTGAAGTCTAGAAAACTCATGTTTTTAGGTTAACTAGAGCTCGCCCTGGGTGAAGTTAAACCACAACAGAGGTAACTTTACCAAAAAAATAATTTCGGCCACCGGCAGATTATAATTTCATTATCGACTTGTTTTCGATAGCAAACTATTATCGTCGACCTATCAGTTTAGCATCGTTTTCTTATCGCCGAATTATAGGCTCCAATTGGATTGTTTGCCAATAACAACTCGATAACACGCAATAACTCTAGTAAGAAATCAAGAACTTTTTAATAACAAATCGATACATTTCGATAACATATATATAATTTTGTGACAAGTGGTCGATATCACTTAAGGTAAATAGGTAACCTACGATAGTAAATCGACAACATTCCGATAACTATTTCATATCAAGTCAAAAATGTTTCGATATATAATCAATAACTTTCCGATATTTAGTCCATAACATTTCGTTTATCGGTTGATAACTCGTCGATAGAAAATCGGCGGACGCCATGGTGTGGTGGTAGCGTTCTCCGCCCACCACCACCTCAAATCATGAGTTCTAGTGCGGCAAAGCAAAATCAAAAATTTAGAAACAGGTATTTTCAATTAGTAAAACATTTTTTCTAAGCAGAGTCGCCCGTCGGCAAACACTGCGAGTGTATTTCTGCCATGAAAAGCTTCTCAATGAAAATTCATCTGCTTGCCACCAGTAGTTCGGAGTCAGTAGATCAAATGTAGATCCCATCACGCCATAATGTAGGAACAACTAAAAGGAGCCCAACGCGAATTGGAAGAGACGCTCAGCCTAAATCTCGTCGAGGTCAATCGCGCCAAGAATTTATGTATTTATAAAAAATCGGTTACTTATTGATACTCGATTGTTATCGATAGCAAATTTATAACATTTCGATAACACGGGTCAACACAAAATATGACTTTGACTTCAAAGCATTAAATTCATTTCTTTAGGTCGTAATTTGACGGAAAAAATATATGGCAGGAAAAAGTTTGCTTTCCTATTTAGGAAGCCGCTTGAACGAAATTTTTCAAAATATGTGGTTTTAATATTTACTACTGAAAATGAAACAATTCAAAAATATTTTTATTAATACTAGTTCAAACCCACACAATTGCAATTTATACTATTTGGGCAATTATTACGCAATTTGTCATATATAAATTGTACTAATAAATTGCCGACTTTAAAAAAATGTGGGTGATATGGTACATTGTTTCAAACTGCAATGCAACATTTTGTAAAAGTGTGTTTATTGAGTAGATTTTACGTCAGTTAGACGCCTGCTGAACTATAGTGGTTGGCTCATCTCATCAGCTGATTTTATGTCTTTTTCATTTCACTGGAGTAGGATTGTCAAAGAGAGATGGCAAACTCAAAATGAAACAAAACATAGACACATTTTCTAGCAACACACAAAAATTTCAAAGTTTTAATGTTTTCATTCCATTTCATTCGCCTAATAATGTGCGTGTTCATTTTGACAGTCTGAACAAAGGTATGTTCTGCGGTAGAGATGAGCCAACCCAGCTATCAATTACTATTGTGTAAGCTAAATCGAGTTGTATGACCACACACTCATATTCAATCGAATTTCTTCCTCAATTTATTTTTCTGTTTGAACCTAGTGCTACGGTTTTAATATGAAATAACTAGACAACAAACCGTGGAAATGATTTAAAAGTGTACACTTTTACTTTTTCTTTTATGTCATAGGTACTTTCTCTCAATAAACCCCAAATATAGTCTCGCATCATGTTTTCATTATATGGCCTTGATAACGTTGTTCGAAGAAGAGCCTTAAAGGTCTGCTTTACTTTTTGGTAAATTTAAATCTCTAATCAAATCACTAAATCTTCAGTAGTGATGAACTGATATTTTGGTTGTTCTGGTGTCGTAAAAACTCCTTATCGGCATTGCTTTTATAAGACTAAGAGATGAGCCACTTCTCTGCGATCATTTTTTCAGTGGCTCTGGTACTAGTCGTGTCAGATCGTGTGCGACTGGAGCAGAAGAAGATTCAAGATCAAGATATTCGATAGGTTTTGCATTTTTAGCTCTACGGCTTTTACTCGGATTCACAATGCAAAAGTAGCAGCCTTTAACGTGGTATTTTGGTTCTCGCCAGATTCTTGGTGCTGCAAATTTCTTAGATCTTTTCTCACCTCGATACCGACCTAAAATACAGAAAGAGAAATCAATGTGTCTACTTATTTAATTTACTATTTAACTAACTACAAGCAACATGTGGAGCCCATGGCCTATCTTGATTCCAAACAGGACAGCCAAAATACGCTTCGTAGGCTTCACAGAGGATGAGAGATATATTTAATTCATATGTTATCTCTCGAACTTTCATAATTGCCCAAATATATAACAAAAAGCGTCAGCTTTATATTTCACACTTTCGCGACATTTTAGGGTATTCTAGATTTGTACAAAACACCTGATCGTTGTTTAGTTATCACTCTAGCGCCATGAGTATTGTTACTATAACTATTACGAAGCAAACTTTATACAAACAAGTAAAGGTGTCTAAGTTCGGGTGTAACCGAACATTATATACTCAGCGTGCGCTTCAATTGTACATTTCATTTCAGATAAATTACTTTTCTACATAACACGTGGCACCGCCCGTTTAAAAGAAAAATGTCTCCCCATTTCTTCTTACAGTAAAACTTGATAAGGGAAATGTCATTGATTCAAAACTATATTTTGCTAAGGTTTAGCTTATTATTCTAGTCTACGACCCTTTTAAATTTGTTTTATATCTAAGTTGCCGTGATCTTTAACCGATCCCGTCCATTTTGACTAGAAATATTTTCTGCTATAGGAAAATATGTGTACACAATTTCATTACGATATGTTCATTTTTCTTCGAGTTATGGCACCCGAAACATAGAAAATTGCTTAGTCATAAAAGGGCGGTGCCACGCCGATTTTTTAAAATTTGAAATTTTTCCTATTTATTGTTGTAAATCCACTTGGGAAATGAAATGCCATTGATATAAAGCTCTTTTTTGCAAAGATATAGCTTATTTTATTCGTCCTCGATCCTTTTAAAAATCTTTTATATAAAAGTGGGCGTGGTCCTTAAACGATATCGTTAATTTTTCTGCAAAGCATTCCTTATAGTAAAGGCAATCTCTCTGCCGAATTTTGTTACGATAGGTTTAACGATTTTGAATTTATGGTTAATAATATTGTAAAATTTATTTTATCACAAGTGGGCGGTGCCACGCCCATTTAAATTTTTATTTTTTTTTCAAACTATCAAGAGTCTCAATATCAGCCCACATGTTAAATTTTAACATTCTTGGTGTATTATTTACTAAATAATCAAGTTTTTGTGTTTTGGTACTAAAAACTGCGGTATCCTCGGGACTACATCGCTAATATTTGAATATATGTCGCTAAAAATATGTTTTACTTTATCTTATAAACAATCTATTGAAGTAACTGTTTAACCATTGAGTTTATGACTTTTAAAGGGCGAAAGAATTTAAGACAAACCTAAGCCAATATATCTTTTTAAAGCTGTAGTCATTGGTGCCGTTTGTCGTATCGCTGTAGTCGTATCCCTAACGTAATCAGCTGTTTATCGTTACGACGGTAAACCAAAAACCAATTGTTGGCTACGATATGGTTACGACTTAGCGGCAGCAATAATCGCTTGCATTGATTCTATAAGGTTGGTCGAATCAGCTGTTATAAGGTTACCAATAAAGCACCAATGTCTGCAGCTTAAAACTTGGTTGAATAATTTTGGTATCGTTTTATATTAAAATTGTAGGAGTGCCATTCCTTACGTAATAGATAATTATGCATTCATATATATTAGCATCACTTTGCGATAACGAAAACATACTTCCTATATCATCATCATTTATAGGCTCTCGACGCCTAGTCGAGTTTGGCCGTTGTTTAATAAATTACGCTAGTCACCCCACCTGCACGTTAACTTACCCGAGCAGCAACGAAGATCACGTCTCCCTCAAACTGTTTCTCCCAGCTCAGTCAAAAGATCCCCTCTCCCATGCTGGGCTAACTTGGTTATCGATAACAACACTTCTAAACTGTTTCATCCTTGTCCTGCGGAAATTATTCCCGTCTTTCTCTTATTCCTGTAATTATAAGCAGACTCCCGAAGGTTTTCGTAAGTTGTATCGATGATGATGGTCCTTTTTTAGATATTGATATTGATACGGTACGTTCCGGAAGGTACCACCATTAAATAGACAGCATTCGCCCGGGTAATTGATGCTGATAATTGCATTGTAGAAACCTTTGAAAGGGTGCCCTACACAACCCATTAAACCACAAATTAATTCCGTCTTAAAATCTTCTGTTTTCTGCCGAATTTTGTGCGCATAACTTCAATCCGCCAGCATCTCAAGCAGCTCTTTGTTGCGCCATTCGGCCTCACCTTTCTTTCTTCTTCTACAAATACTTATCGTGGCATTAAAGATAGCGTCATTCTTTTCAGAGGCAGCGCAATATGTAGCATCGTACTAGATATTTTCCGGGCTCACTGTAACCAAACCAAGTCCGCAGTGAAGGACGTCGTGAGTGAGAAAGTCCCTCACTGTTGCGGATACAGCGTACGAACAGTCAACAGGCATCGGACCCGATCGTCTGTTTCGTGAACTTACAGGACACTTGTGCTTTGACTGTCGTCAAGCGACACGTAGTCAATTGGGTTTCGTGTTCGTATAAGACAGCCAAATAACTTGGCCATTTTTGTGCAGTTGACCATAGCTCAACCAGTGGAGAAATCGACCAACCTCAAACCGTTGATGGATGTTCCATCATAGAGGCTGAATTTCCCGACTATATGCCGAAATCCCTCTCTGGTTAGATTAACATGTTATGACGATTGCAGCAATCGTTTGTCTTTTCTTAGCAATCAGAAAAGGAATCGTATATTCTGTTAGCTCGTAGGTACAGGTAAACGAACAACCTCGCATATAGAACGTCAATACTTGGTGGTCTGCTCTCTTAATCAGCACAAATCTAACACCATGGCTACGCCTTAATTTTTCCTTTTTCTAGCCACTGTAGTAAATGTCACAAATCCCAGTTGGCAGTAGTTTCAGCCTTTGTATTGATGATAACATCAACCAGCTGGGTAACGCCAATTTCTTTGTAAGAGAAGGGACAATACAGGTCAGAGCATAGATCACCGTTGGTTATCACAAAAGAGAGTACTGGTATATTTTTCATTGGAAGTGGTTTTTTCGTGGCGGGTTCCAAGCCTTGCTCACAACCCGTATAAGGGATGAATAGATAGTTGCTCATGTATACGGCGAGTCAGTTGATCCAGGCACTGCAAGCCTTGGTACTGAACTCAGTATGCCGGATTGGAGGACCCTTAATGCCGCGACCCTGCGTGTCAAACGGGCGGATTACTCCATCTTACATGTAGGTTTTCTGACATTCCGCAGAAGGTAAATAACATCGCAAACTGTGGACCTAAGGAGTTGTAGCCATACATATTCAATACATTTTGAAGATTTGAAGGTTGAATGCTGGTGCTGGTCTGGTGGAAAGCACTGGACAAGACGAGCACCTCCAAAATGTTATTTTAAAATTAAGATTATCTGGGTCCCGGGCCATTGTGATATCCCGGGTAACTGTCAAGCGGATCTCTTAGCCTGCATCGGTACAACTGAACCGGATGAAGATGGCTGTAGGGGTTTCGGGATTTCGCTGGCCACATGTGGATTGCTCCTCCATTGCTGGGCCTCGAGTCAGCTCAGCAAACATTGGGCGGACACTACGTCTTGCAGGGTAGCAAGATATTTCTGGCCGAAAGTGGATGGCAGGAGGTCTGCTGAAATTATTGGGTTCGCTAAGGCTCATCTATCAATGGTCATTGGGGTTTTGACAGGGCACTGTCCCATGGGTATCCATGCGGTACGTCTCAATATGATGGAAATTCCATCCTGCTGCAGCTGTATGGAGGATGATGAGGTGGAATCACCAAATCACTTTATACTTGATTGCCCAGCTTTTGCCAGAACTAGGCGAAAGAACTTCGGTCGCGACTCACTTGGATCTCCCGTGGATTTATCCAAAGTTGAGATCGGTATCATTCGGAGCTTTATCGTTGCTACCCAACGATTCTAGTAACTGTATCTACGTCACCGTTATTTTTGTTGTATGTGGTATCACAACGGACCTTCGTGTTGTTCAAGTGAGCTTTCCTTAACAGGGAAGCTACCACCTAACCTAGCCTAACCTAACCTAAGGTTCAATGTAGTTTTAATTCAAGAGGGTTTTGTTTGGTTTTACCGCATTGTTAATGTTACATAAGTACGTGATAGTAAAACTTGACACTTCAACAGTTTTTACTGCCCTTTGCTACTAAGTTATTGTTGGGTATTTCTAAACCCCCAGGAGTTTGCTATGGGCTTAGTAATGACAAACAAAATTTTGATACTCAACTTAGGTGTGATCAAAATTTACTATTTCCACAAGTTCTTTACGGTATGCAAAGACATACATTAGGGTGAGCATATTCATTTTATTTTTGGCCTTAAAAAGTAAACGTTTAATATTGTGATGGGAGCAAGAGGATAAGTATTCGAAATTGCACGATATCGAAAAAAAAAGTTAAATAAACTACAATTTGTGCGAGCAGTGGCTTATGGCAGTCCTATCCCTTTAGTTCTGCAGCTATGCTCTAGGCATGAGAACTCTTATATCCGTTGTAGCAAAGGCATCTATACATATTAAATGCCCTTTTAACATTGGTATGTCATTGGAGCTGGTGTCCTGCCAAACGTAGCCAAATAAAGGCCTTGAGAAATATCACACCATTTCTCTTACAGCAAGAGAGTCCTGCCACATACTGCAGACTTTAGGGTACACATTCTCTCGAGAGTGTGGCATACACTTCGGACTTTGGAGTATAGTTTTTCTCAACATCTTCCACATTGAGAAATATCCACCTAAGAGGCTTGATAATGGGCATGGTAATAGGGCCAAGAAAGTGCTTATGCAATTGGGCATCCTACTGCTGCTAGAACCACAATGATTTTAGAGAATTTGTTTTATTTCACAGTTGAGCAAACCCTATTATACATTTACTATTTTTTTTTATTTCCACTCTGCTCTATTTATATTAGCCACTTTATGGCTTCTCACTTACTACTTGTTGCATTGCTATTTTTCTTGGCATGCATTGTAATTTTCTTTTAACTACGATATGCACCCAGTAGAGAAAAGCTAACTGTGCTGATAAAACCAAGTTGTGGGTCCTTGTGTGTATAGGCACAGAGTTCTTAAAAGACAAGCTGCAGCCTTGCGCCCTCCAGTTTTTATATAAAAAGTCTTCTTGCCTAATACTTTCCACTAGCCTAGAGGATGGACTCTATTGTTCATACCATATTTTATATATTTGGCTGGAAGAAATAAATTCTCAGCAGGGAATATATCATTTATGCTTGATATGCTCCATGAAAACTGTACACCATTAGCACGGAAAAACAAACCCGGTTAACCGATTTTTTTTAACTATCGAAAAACAGAGGCTAAAAAGAAAAAAATCGAAACTAGTTAGACAAAGGATACAGGATTAGTAAGTGAAAAGAGTTGAACAGAAACCCAAATACGAGTCTAAAAGATAAAGCAACCGAATTCCAGCTCAAAAACACTCATTACACTAGAAGGACCGAAACATGGTTTTAAACAACATAAAAATTAAAATCGGGCTTCAAACCCAGAAAACGCATCTGGAGGAACAGAATTACGAGGCTAAAAAAGGGAAAAAGAAAATAGGGTTAGGCCAGGTTTTTCAATGCGAGTTTGAACCCTAGTCAAAGTTGACAAGATTTCTTCTCAGTGTAAACGGCCGAAGTGGAAAGCTTATAGCATAGTCTACTTTAACTGGAGTTTAAACTTGCAATGAAAAAATTAGCCTTAATCAATCAAGAACCGATGCAGACAAAGAACGCCAAAACCACATTTTGGACTGAAAACTCGTATAAACGATCCGCCTGCTAAATGATTCGGACTGAGCCCAAAAATCGGTACTAAAAGTATAGTAGAAACCAGCACGGGCTTGGAATGGGATTAAATGGAAACAATGCTCGAAAACGAATAGAAAGAATCGGCATTGAATTCGAAACGCAAAGAACGAACTGCTTTTGAAAAACAGATCGCACAGGGTTTTAATGACAAAAATGAGTTTAAACGGACGTTATTTTAGTTCCCATTAAGTTCATCGTAAGGGAACTACGTCTATTTGTAATATGTGACCAATCTTTATTGACAACAAAATTTGATTTAGATGATAGTCAAAACGGACAGCAAACGCATTTGACGTTGTATGACTTTGTGGTCAAATTTGACCTACCTACTGAAATGCAACATAAGTTATCAACCGAAACCTGAACCGAACCGAATAGCCGACATGAGCTGGATTTCCTTAATCACTAGAGCGGGAACGTCACTAACAGATCTACGTAAGCATTTGCTAATTTGTTTTGCTTTACGCGAAATGACATCGCTAATATTGTTTTTAATAAATATTTTTATAGCTTTTGTATTTAATTTTTTCAGATCTAGGTTGATAATAAAAAAATTATGAAAAATGTTTAAGAAAAATTTTAATCACGCTTAGAATACATATGAACATAGTAGATATGCACATATGAACATATGTAAGTAAGTGTACAGTTGCTAGATTTATGTATTATTTTATTTTTTTTTATTTCTTTATGACCAGCGCATGTCAGATATATTTATATACAAAGTCGTACCATGGCGTATATTACACTGGAAATATTATTTTAATCAGCCAAAATATAACCAAATAGGACTTGAAAGAGAAATACGACAGCAGATATCGTTTGACAAAGTGGGTGTATTTCAGATATTACATATTGTTGGTCTTATATATAAGCCCATAAGTGATGCTTGGTTTTCAAGGGGTCAAATTATATCAATGAAAACGGCTTGTAATACAACGTCAAATGGGTCTGCCGTCAGTTTTGATTAATGCTTAAGTGACAATTGACCAATATGTGAAAACGGCAATCGCTTAACGATACGGCCAATTTAGCCCTTAAATTTTATTTGCTATCATGTTGGTTAGTTTTTGTCGTTTGCCTATGGTGTTCCTTCAACTAATAACGTCCCAGCGCATGAAAGAACGGGTCGAAAATAAAACGGGTTGTGAAAAAAATTAACATGAAATTTTAGCGAAGTTTTAGACCGGTTTTGACCATACACCACTGCCTTGTAGACATAGAGTCAGTAATATGGCATAATGGAACTGCCTTTAACCCCAACTGACCTGCGGGTCATCTTGAGGCAGCTTAGATATCAGTCAATTTGATCTTATGAAAACCGTAAGTGGAGCTCCGCGAGTTTCAAGTCTTAGGTCTCAAAGACATTCGTCTTCATGCCAAATTATTTATAATGACTGTAGTTCTTGAAATATCTTTCCGTCAGGCGCCATTAAAATACCAAAGTTATCAGTTTCACAATGGCAATGACTGTATACTTTCATGGGCACACTTGAATAGAATGAAATTTAAAATTTATTTGAATGTCAATGCTATATTTACTTTTTTATACCTTTTAGTGCATACATACTAACATTAATAATATGTATGGAACAAATTTCTGCCACTCAGGAATTTCGTTATCCACTGAAATTTATTCAACCGGTTGTGACTGAACCATATTCATACGAGACAGCTGATTCAGCGAATCATATGGTAACGATTCGAGCATACTTTAAGCAACCAAACTAACCTATCACTTAACCTTCACAAGGTCCGAGTCGAATTTTAAGCATATTAGTAGGAAAATCGTTTTTCCCGAAAAAGTTTGCTTTTAATATTACATAATATATTATTTGGAAACTCAAAATGTACTAGTGCTTTTGTGGTCATATATTTACGAATTTTCGAGCTACAGACTCTTTTCAAAATTGATCTTCGGATCAAATATGGCTCAATGTATACAAATTATTATATTTCGTAGCAAATTTCTGTTTTTTTTAACGTCTCTAATAAAACATTTTGGCATTTTAAAATAGTTGAATACCATAAATTTACTACTGGGGTCAAATTTGACCCAACAAATTTTAAAAAATTTATGAATGCAAATTTTGTTAGTCTTATATCTTATGACTGAAACCTAAAACTTAATGATTTATAATTTGTATAACTTTTTTCATTTCGGCAACAGGTCAATACTTTAACTTGTGCTTCGTTTTACTAGATTAAACTTGGCCATGTCAATGTAAACGACTTGTCATATTGCGTCAAATGCGTTTTGCCGTCCGTTTTGACTACAAAGTGCCAATTAAATAGACATAAGTGAAAGCGGCTATTGCTATTGGTATGGTAAATTTGGCATTCAAATTTTATTTGCTAACATGCTGGTAATTTTTTTCGTTTGCCAACTGGCGTCCTATCAATAAATATTGCCACAGTGTGTGAAACAACGGGAAATAATGACATTTGTTGTGAAATAAATTAACACACAATTTTAGCATGGGTTTTGACCACGCAATGTTTTATTGATTTCGAGTCAGTAATGGCACATAATGGGAAAAGCTTTAACACCAAATGGGCAAATGGCAGCTTTTGATGGCAGCCATTTTGACCAAATGAAAACCCAGCATTATATTAACGGATCTCATATGGTAGGAAGCCATTGACCAAATATTTTTAAACATCACAAACTACGTAACCCGCAAGGAGTTATTTTAAGAAAAGAAGCTATAAATACCCAAAATATAATGTCCAATCAAAACAAAATCTCAACACTGATATTTATATTGTCTTGGTACTAGTGATGGACGATATTTCACTATCGGTGATTGAATCGCCGCGAATGAAAAATCGCTAATAGTGATGGCTATTGCTATCCAAATATATCAGTGATTGGCGGTTTTCCTTCATTCGATTCTTTTGAATGACAATCACCTCTGGCAGCATTTCGCCAATAGCGATATTTCTTTATGAAGAATGAAAATCACCTCTGGCAGCACTCGTTTGTGTTTACTTTTAGCTAGTTTTGATCTGGTTGGCTGCGAAAATTTGTTGTATTAATTTATTAAAAATCCGTTTTAATACCGAGTGAAAGATGACAGCAAATTATAGTAAAAAAAAGGAGGAAATGTGGCAATTTTATGAGCCCATAAATGAAACGCATGCAAAGCCCGTTATAATTGTAGAAGTCCCCGTTTATATAAATATTTCATGAAGTGTATAAAAGAGATTAAATGACTAAATTTGTTTGTTTTTAATTACACCATGTGACGCCAAACAGACCTCGGTCTTTAGACTTGGTCTAAGATTGGTTGCCTGTGTAATACCTAAGTTAATACCTCTAGGCAGTAGCCGTTAGCAGTTTTATAAAATTTGTGTTTTTGATGGAAAAATAAAAGAATTATAGAAATACATATCACTCGTCTTATCGTAAACAGATGTAACTCAAAATTTAAATTTTTTGGGAGAATACAATTCAAGTTTTGTCATATTATATGGTTGAATTAGCCGGCTAATTTCTAGGGCACTGAAGTGGGTGGCTAATTTTCTGTTAAAAAATATGTTTATAATAGTTTGAAGAATTTGCTATATTTTTGCTGTGCATTTTTCATTAAAAATTAATCACTTTACTATAAAAACATTATGCAGCCAAATACAACTTTCAGAATAAATTCATACGGAGTATTTCTGAATACATCGGTGTAGTATAAAAATAATAGTAAATAAATCATGTTTTTATGGTGTTACATATACAGATTTATTTCG
This sequence comes from Eurosta solidaginis, assembly GCA_029619165.1. Taxonomy (NCBI): domain Eukaryota; kingdom Metazoa; phylum Arthropoda; class Insecta; order Diptera; family Tephritidae; genus Eurosta; species Eurosta solidaginis. The sequence continues at coordinate 14,858 of JARSSU010009661.1, read as the reverse complement.
GATTGATTCATCTTACATTTAAAAATCAAAGCATTTTCAATTAGCCAAATTTATAAAACAAAGATGCATAGACATCTATTTCCGCTAGTTTCATCTCATTGAGTGTAATACGAGACTGAGCATAATGTCGTCAGCCAGTTAATAATATATATCATAATATCTCAGAAAATTTGAATTTCACATTACATCAGTTTACAATAAAAGGTACATATTTTATTTTTTTACTCCAATTTTGGTTCATATATTCTGTATACTAAACTAAATCTATATATATAAAAAGAAGTGTACATTTTGATTGTCACTCCATAACTCGAGAACGGCTCGACAGATTGCCATGAAATTTTTAGGAAAGATACAGGAAGGAGAGATGATGGTTAGTTGATTTTGAAATCCCAAATCGGTTTAGCCATATATGTATATATATAAATCAAATTCTGTGTGCGTGTGTGTTCGCTATGGAAACATATTTCCCGCACATCAGTCATCACCAAATTTTGGTTATGGGTTCCTTCGATCAACGGGAAGGTTTTAGGCTAAAAATAATTTCGATATATAAAAGGGGCGTAGCACCTCCCATACAAATGGAATCTTTAGTAATGCATAACTTTGAAGGTATACATGCTAGAACATTGAAATTCAGTAAGGAGTTATATGAGGTCAGTCCCTAACACCACCAAGAAAAGGCGGAATTGGGAAAAAGGGGGCGTGGGACCTCCCATTCAAATGGAATCTTTGGTACTGCATAACTTTGAATGTATACATACCAGAACATTGAAATTCAATGAGGAGTTATATGAGGTCAATCCCTAACACCACCAAGAAAAGGCGGAATTGGGAAAAAGGGGGCGTGGCACCTCCCATACAAATGGAATCTTTGGTACTGCATACCTTTGAATGTATACATGCCAGAACATTGAAATTCAATGAGGAGTTATATGAGGTCAATCCCTAACACCACCAAGAAAAGGCGGAATTGGGAAAAAGGGGGCGTGGCACCTCCCATTCAAATGGAATCTTTGGTACTGCATAACTTTGAATGTATACATGCCAGAACATTGAAATTCAATGAGGAGTTATATGAGGTCAATCCCTAACACCACCAAGAAAAGGCGGAATTGGGAAAAAGGGGGCGTGGCACCTCCCATTCAAATGGAATCTTTGGTACTGCATAACTTTAAATGTATACATGCCAGAACATTGAAATTCAATGAGGAGTTATATGAGGTCAATCCCTAACACCACCAAGAAAAGGCGGAATTGGGAAAAAGGGGGCGTGGCACCTCCCATACAAATGGAATCTTTGGTACTGCATACCTTTGAATGTATACATGCCAGAACATTGAAATTCAATGAGGAGTTATATGAGGTCAATCCCTAACACCACCAAGAAAATGCGGAATTTTGAGAAAGGAGGGGTAGCACCTCCCATACAAATGGAATCTTTAGTAATGCATAAATTTGAAGGTATACATGCTAGAACATTGAAATTCAGAAAGGAGTTATATGAGGTCAATCCCTAACACCACCAAGAAAATGCGGAATTGGGAAAAAGGGGGCGTGGAACCTCCCATTCAAATGGTACTGCATAACTTTGAAGGTATACATGCCAGAACATTGAAATTCAGTAAGGAGTTATTTGAGGTCAATCCTTAACACCACCAAGAAAATATGGAATTGGGAAAAAGGGGAGCGTGGCACCTTCCATACAAATGGAATATATTATACTGCATATATCTGGATGTCGTAATGGTAGGATAATTAAAATTGGTAAGGAGCTATGTGACGTTAAGTCCTAAAACCTCCAGTAAAATGTGGAATGGGGAAAAACTATGGCTGCCGTACAAACTTAAGTTATTTTAAAACCTAAAGTTTGACTGCATTGTTGAGTTTAGCTGTTATGCGTTTTGGACGTTTAGTAATCTGCCGCTGTTAAAAAAATTGTTTAGCTTCAGTCTATCTACATCTTCTATAAAAATCAAATTCTGTGTGTGTGTTCCCTATGAAAACGTGTTTGCTATACTTCGATCATCACCAAATTTTGGCTCGAGGTTCCTTCGATCAAGACGAAAGTTTTTCATATTTCAGAATTAAGAATTTTAAATTTAAACGTTTTTGTTTTTTGGCTATGCGAAAGATCTAGCTAAGCTCCCAAAAATGATCATGTTAACAAAATCAATGATCGCTTTCAAAATCAATTTCCTGGTGAAGTGACGAAATATAAATCGATCGACACAGTTACAGATGAACAATTGTTTTTGTTTTTATCGGCCTATTGATAAATCATTCAAGGTTCGAATCGAGCTCAAGGCCAGAACAATAATTTTTTTCTAATGATAATTATTGTTATTTTTTAATTTTTCTAAATTTGAAAAATTGCATTTTGTTTTTGGAATAGTAAGTAGAAAATTTTTCAGACAACCTGCCATAGCTGTTCTGGCCTTGAGCTCGATTCGAACCTTGAATGATTTATCAATAGGCCGATAAAAACAAAAACAATTGTTAATAAACCATGAGCACTTGGGAATGTCAAACAAAGTAATTGACAATAATATCCAGCATTATCAGTGATTTGCACCAGATGGCGCAACACTGAATAAATATAGTTGGTAAAAAGGAATAGAAGTAGCAAATTTGCCAGTCAAACAAACCACCGCTGTTATAGCTAAATGGTTAGCGCAGCATGCCTAAAGCGTACTGATGATGAAGGCTTAGCACCCTTCGAAATGGATCTATCTGCGCAGCTATGGCAGGTTGTCTGGAAAAATTTTCTACTTACTATTCCAAAAACAAAATGCAATTTTTCAAATTTAGAATGAGTTACAGATGAAGATAAAATTGTGAATTATCCAAATGAATTTCTATACTCCTTAGAACCAAAAGGAATGCCTGCGCATATATCAACTTTGAAAATTGGCTCACCAGTCATGCTTCTTCGGAATGTAATCAAAGCAACAATCATCAGCGGTAAAATCAATACAATAATATAAAATAAGATACAATAAGATACAAGAATAAAATGTTTTAACAGAAAATTTCACCAAATATGCGTACAAAATTGAATTCAATTTACAGAACAATAAATTAAATTATCAACAAACAAAACAGAAAAAATAACGCAACATCCATTCGATCTCGGGCGTTACAATGTGCGCCTGATAAAGCTGGTTAATGTATAACATTCACTGTACTCCGGTAAATAAACTTAAACATTCATTTTTTATATCCAAGTATACAAATTGCACATTCGCTTATTAAAAATAAATTAAAGCGATCGCTATAGCTATAAAAAGACCCGCGATTCAAAAATCGCCATCACTATTTTCACCGATAGTTCAAAATCGCTGTATCGCCCATCACTACTAGGTACAGTATTAATGCTATTATTATAGTTCGTTAGCTCAGAGTAAAGGTTCGTTAAACAGAAATAACTAATACTTCTATCACAAATTTTGACTTTCCTGCTGAGCGGCGGCGGCAAAATAGCTGTTACCCTACGTAATGGTTGACCCTAACCATTTAAGAGTTATTGGGTACAGAACTTGGTTTTGAACGGATTATATAATTTCATCTCTGCTGATATTTTCAATGCACTGTGAGAGTATGCCGTCACATTATCACAATTTTTTAGAAAAATACAACGTGTGCTCTCATTTAGTCGAAAACATGGGAAGATGTATGAAGAACGACCGCTAGATTGAACATACTTAAGTAACTACACATAGGATTGCTAACACAAAGTGAGTTTGAATTCCCGCAGGGTTTCTACCTCGAAAGTCACACTAGCAATTATAGATCTCATCATAACATTATAAATCGATATGTGTTTATAATAATTTTGTTTACTCGATTTGCAAGATTTGATAGCGGGCTAAAACTATATGTATATTTACAAAGAACCCCAAGTTCCACTAAATTTATTTATTTAATCAATAATTGCTAATTATTTATAGAATTAATATTCTTAATAGGTCTGGAAGCACTGCGACCTTTGTGCAGATCTATTGTGCAAGACCTTACAGCCTAATTTTGTATCTGGAGGCTTTAATGAACCTAAGTAACTCGTCAGGCTTTTACTCCATATCACATAGGGATTAAGAGTCTCATCACCTAGATGGGATAGCCTCTGCCTAGCTAGAGCTACGCATTCGCAGAGAAAGTGAACCGGCGTTTAATCATCAGCTCACAGAAACGACAAATTTGGGTATCGGATATATTTAATTTACGTAGGTGATATCGTAGACCGCAGTGTCCCGTATTGTATCCAGTGAGAGTTCTTAGATCCTCCCTGCTTAGATAATGAGTTCGGCTGATACTTTCGTTGCCGGAAGTATAAACAGTTTGGCCTGCCTTTGCCCTGGGCAGTCAATACTGTGACGTCTGAATTGTTATTGAATAGTTTCCGAGTTACTAATAGTTTCCCTGGTGTGTGCTTTTGTAAGTCCACAAAAGGGCTCTGGGCCACCATAGAATGCTGATGTAGCACCCTGCTTTGCTAGGTAATATGCATGTTCATTACCTTCATGTCCCTGATGTCCGGGAAACCATCCTAAACAAAACCTTGTTTTTGGCTCCAGGGCATTAAGGATTTCAGTGCATTCATCCACTAGCTTAGATGTAACTGTGAGCCTCTCCGCAGACATTCTCTACCACAGACTTCTATTGCATGAATTTCTGCCTGAAATATGGTGAGGTAGCATCCCACTGGTATCGATTTCTTGAGTTCGGCCCATAGATGCCAGCTCCTGTTCTTCCGTCATCGAATTTCAATCCATCCGTGAACCAGACCTCTGAGTCAGGGTCGGTATAAGGATTCGCTATTATTTATAGTAGGTTGAGGTAGTAATGTAGTAATAGAATATACAGGGGTCGATGCCAGCCGCTAAATGAAGCCTCGAATAGAGTTGATATCGAAGCTTCAATTCTAGCTCCGATTGACATGAGAAGCACCTATAGTAACATCGTGGCTCTAAAACAGCACTCTGCATCACTCTTCGCTTGAATCGCAGATTGCCTTTCAGCTTAGCTATCATCGAGGATACAACCTGAATGCAGGTGCGTAACAGATGTCTCCATTCATGCTAGCTTCTTTATGAAAATATCTTAATATATTTTTATTTATTTTATTATCGCTATGAGATATATCTGGTTCTAATATGCAGGAGGGGAGGGAGGCCAGTGCAATAATTGGGCATACTTCCTTAAATTTTATCCGAACCAATATCCCGCAGTAAGATTAATAGAAGGGGAAAGTTGCGAAAGCGCGAGGCTGCAGAGTGCCGAAGATCATGTGCAGGTCTCAAGACCTTAGACTATAAAGATAACTCCTATCACTAAAAAACAGAGTACTGTAGGCTCCTGATGGGTATCCTAACTGGACACTGCCTTTTGTTGTCACATGCTTTTAAATTAGGCATAGCCAGTGAGTGTAGGCTGCTGTAGGAAACGATCCAGTAATACAGCCATCAGATCTAGAAGGACGAGTTATTTTATAACAAAAATAAAATAGATGCAAGGCGCCATAACCTCCGAAGATATTTTAGGCCAATTGCGTCGTGTGACTCTTTAATTTTTCTTACGAATTGGAGGGACGGGACCTACATGTTTTATGCCGATTACGAACGGCATCTGCAACGCAGATGAATTTTCACTCAAAAGCTTTTCATGGCAGAAATACACTTGGAGTGTTTGCCAAATCACTGCCGAGGGCCGACCTCGCTTAGAAAAGCTTTTTTAATTTTTGCTATTGCTTTGCCGGGAAGTGAACCGAGGACCCCCAGCGGGTTAGGGGGATTAGAATATACCCGCGGAAGGTATGCCCATCGTAAGAGGCGACTAAAATACCAAATTGATTCAAGGGGTTGTGTAGCGCAACCCTCTCAAGGGGTGGCCAGCGCAATATATAGCTACTCCATCCCAATTTTCAACCTCACCTACCCGTGGCGAATCCTGTTTCATTAAAAACCGAGGCTCTGGCAACCCCAAGTTCCTCACGGAACTAGGGGGTGGGGAGGGCGGGATGGCCTAGAAGGTTTAATATGGTTATATAAATCGTTCCCGAGATGGTCGGGGTAGTACCTTAATAGTGCTTTGTTACGGGAACGTACCGGATCTATATCCGGCAAAGGACCATCAACATCGATAGCACTCCCCAAATCCTTCAGGGAGTGTCTTTATCGTTAATACAACAACAACAACAGGACTTTCGGTGTGGTAGACGGAGCACGCGTTGGACACACTTCTGATAATACTCATTAAGTTGATGTGAGGCCCTCGCGGACTCTGATGTTGCAAAACTTTAAGGGAGACAGTACGGTTTGAGCAAACTGGCTCCCGGACTGATGTAAAGCTTTATTGCTGTATGGCAAACAAAAAATTGTACATGGAAATTATCCAAAGAGCGGAGTCCCTGTTGATTTGCTGTTTTAACATTGACTGTACTGATTAAACTATACACACTCACAGGATTTTTCTAGGATTACTATCAGCATAGCAGTGAGCTTGTTCTAAGAGTAGGTGAAGTACAAATGAAGTTGGTGCCATTCTAGATATGGAATGATACTTCGAAAGAAGGCTGGTTGGGTTAGGACACAAAGCACTCTGTTGTATTTATTAACATAATCAGATTAACAGAACTATTGCAGCGTGAGCACGCGCGCGACACAAAGGATTGTCCTATTTCCTCTACTACAGGTTTTAGTAACACACGAGCTTTTCGCTGCTCTCGAACCCAGTAGTGATGGAGTGGCTGCCTACACAGATCACCTGACAAGTTTGGTCAAAAGTTAATTTCTGGGCCCCAGATGCGATGGTTCGTAACATAATCTAGACAATGGAAATAGGTATGCAGAGTCATTAGGTCCCCTTACAAAACAGAGAAAATGCATATAAGATTATCGTGTTTATGCTTCATGTTAAGAAGCTCTGAAATCCAGTATCTGTACAACGGACAGAGCTGATAGGTATCACCACCGACGTGAGTACAATACCCAAATTGGCACTAAATATCAAACTGATTATATGCCTAGCTGACATTATTGGAGCTAGGTGTAAGCCGTAAATTTAAGATTTTCGATCACTGTAGTGTCTTCCAAGCTTGAGTCACCATAATTACGGATACGGTGGAAAGCTGACTACCACGGGTGGAGAATTCGGGATTCTTCGAATAGTCAAGCGCTACTTAAGGCTCCACAATTGTGTACTAAAGCTGCTACATCAAGTAAAAATGTCCCCAGTGCAACCGTCAAGCATTCCGTCGAGAGAAGTACGTAGGAGCACAACGAAACTTTATTTAGTCTGCAATTCTACCTATGGTAGTTACCACATAAATTGGCCTAGCCTGCTACATAGAACCAGTTATAGAAGAGAAAGTGCCCTAAGAAGTGGATAGTGTCATAAAATGGCTCTGTACTTGGGGTATTTTTGAATAAGAAAGCCTGGTCTAGTCCAGGACAATTGAAATCTTTATCTGAAACCAGTCCACTTGCTTCTAGTGTATGTCTACGTATACATACATATGTTCGATTTGTCGGAAATATATCAGAAGTTAACTTTGCCAATTACTTAATGAGGGTGTTGCAGTCCAACGAGTTTGAAAATCGCCTAAGATCATCCTGCACTGAAAAAAGTAACTTGGCTGTTACAAGAACCACCGCACCATCTTCCCTGAACACTGGCCGACGAACTAATTCCACATACGGCGATACAATACAACATCTTATGTCACTGCTTTAATGCTCCTTGTGCGGAAGAAATGGTATATTAGATGCCTCTGCCGTAGTCCGTCATTGGGTCATCTGATAATAAAGACAACGCTGGCAGATTGCCCAAAAGAGCTACGACCGATGGAAGGGAAGTTTAATAAGTATAAGTTTAATAAGTAAGTATAATAAGTATTACGCATCTTAACTGCTTTATATATGTATGTATGTATATTAGGGTGGGTCGATTTGTATGGACTAAAGTTACCGATATCGCGCCATCGATTTTCGATAGGATTTGGGCTCAGGAAAAAAAGTTCCACTACGCATACCCAAAAAAAAACAATTTTCGAGCCTGCGACCTTGATCTTAGGTTTTTTTTTAAAACTGTTATCACCAACGTTTTTAGCGGACAGGGTATACATATGAAAATTTTTTTAGTAGGTCATGAAAAAAACCTTAATCAAAGTCGGAGAAAAAGTCAAAAAAATTAAATTTCGCAGGCTCGAAAATTATTTTTTTGGGTATGCGTATACTGGAACTTTTTTTCCTGAGCCCAAATCCTATCGAAAAATCGATGGCGCGATATCGGTTAATAAATCGACCCAGTCTAATGTATATACTTAGTCAGACATATAGATATGTATGTATGTACGTGTATCGCTTTTATGTACTATTTTGTTGTCAATTAAATTCAGCTTCCGCATTAAGTGCATCGTTACGCACAAGAGACAAACAATAATGATAAAGAAACTTTGATGCTACTCATCTATCTGTCAATACAAAACAACAAAGTGCATTTCCATATGTATGTATGTATGTTTACCCTATTAAACATTTAATTGGCCATGGACGTGTCCATACTTTCAGGGTAATCAGGTATTGGTCTGCCCGAATATAATTGGCTAATCAAAATGTATCTCCTCGTCGATAACTGTTATTATAAGACTTTTATCAGTTGCTTGAAGGCCCCTACGATAGACTGTTTAAAACAAAGAAAATCCCAATTACACTGGAAAGGCATACAGTTGTTAAAAAAACGTGAGATTAATCCTTGGCCGATTGATCTCTTGGCCTACATTGGGGAATAATTGATACCCTTTTATCGTTTTTGGCTACAGTTGGGATTAGGTTAGCAATGAGGGATGATTGTAGCTGTCCTGGTAGGGGAAACTCAGTTGGACAGCATGAAGGTCCGTTGTGACTCCACATAAAATAACGGTGAGTTTTAGCTACATAGAGAGTGGTTGCATAGCAATGATATAGCTTCGAATGTTGCCGATCTCAATCTTGGATATATCCCCCAGAGATAAAAGTGAGTCACGACAAAAATACTTTCGCCTAGTTCTGGCAAAAGCTGGGCAGTCAGGCATAAAGTGACTCGATGATTCCACCTCATCATCCTCCAAACAACTGCAGCAGGATGAGGTTTCCAGTATATATTGTCCTGTCAAAACCTCATGACCATCAATAAATGAGCCTAAGTGAACCCAATCATTTGTTGCGTTCCAATGAAGAAACAACAAATTCAACCATATGGATCACGTGGTTGTTGCATTTGCATGTTAAATCTCTATCCGTATCTGGTTCACGCTTCATTGGAACGCGAGGATTGCAGACCTACTGCCAACCATATCTGACCAGAAGGATCTTGCTACTTTGCAAGAGGTGATGTCTACCCAACGCTTGCTGAGCTGACACGGAGCAGACCACAGGTGGCCATCGGAATCCTCAAATCCCTAGAGCCATATTCATCTGATGCAATTGTATCGATGCGGACTATGATATCTGTTTCACAGTTGCCGGGAAATCACTATGGCCCGGGACCCATATATTCTTAATCATAAAATAGTTCGATGCTATCGCAAGAGATGAGGCACTCCCAAACCACCCTCGATCGCACCATAGTTTGTGCTCAAGGCCTTTATAGCCGCTTGGCTAGCGGAGTAGATGTAAAATTTCCTAACCGTTATAGCACTGGAAATTATTTAATCCACCGCATCCTTAATCGGGACAGCTTCTGCTTGGAAGACGCTGCATTTATCAGCCAACTTTAACTTGTGCCTTACATTCAGCTCTTGACAAAAGATCCCTACACCAATCTTTCCGTCCAACTTCGACCTATCCGCGAACTGGTCCCCTGCCCCAGATTAGTCGTCATTCCTGACTGAGGTGAAGGTTGCACAGGGAGCCGTTATCGGCACACAATAGTCCGTTCTGTCGGAGATAAAGTCGAACCTGGCAAAAAGGCTAGAGCGCCCGTAGTCAGAAAGCCCATAGCCCATAGCCCAAATCACGGAAGACTGACAACGACGCGACCGCCTTTCCCACAATATCTACTGGATGTACATATGTTCAGCATGATGGAATAAGTCAGTTGGAAATTTATGTATGTAGCCAGTTCTAAGAAACAATAAAAACAAAATGAGTAAATAAAAAGAAAATGTATGGAATTGAAACGAATTACTTTAGAAAAATGCGACTACCGATCCGAATATATTAGCACCATATGTTCCATAATCGTGCTGCTTGTGGAAGCAGAGGAAGAGCGCGGTCACCACTCCGCTGGTACAAGTAGAAGGAGGACCTATCCGACTGTACTCATAGGCTAACAAAGAGGATCTCTGCGATATTACGAGTATGGGGTATGAAGAGAGCGTGTCGAACTGTACACTTAAAAGAGAAAAAGTATCTGCTCGACATTACCCTAGAGGTATAAAGAGGAACCAGTCCGACGCAACCCGTGTGAAGCATATACCACGGACAATTTGGTTCTCTATAGAACATGCTCAAACAGAAGGAATCACTCCAACTCATACCAACCAGTGAATCAAAACTGGCTATATATTCCATTTCTACTCATCCTAAGACTAACATCGCAATTTTGTTTCTAAGTATTGTACAACTCGATCATATAAAGAAATATTCGACCGTTCTCTTTAAAAGACGGATGTGATAGTTTTTCGTAGGGTATATTTTAAATGTAAACAACATATGTATGTATAGGTATAGATGGATTTATATACATCATCAAAAATTGTATATTTACATTTGTACGTGCTTTTGTTTGCGCTTAAGCACCTACATATACACAAATATTATATTTAAATATTCAATTGTTTAATTGTAATCTGCATATAGTATATGTATGTATGCTATCTTACATATATATTTACATGTTTATAATCGAATAGGCGCCTTTTATTTTATTTTTAGCGTGCAAGCAATAGATGCACATGTGATTAGTACATACCATACGTACATATATAGGGGGACTCAGAAAGCATATAACCTTTTAAGATGTAAAATTATATCCATTTACACACACTGTATATGAACGCATCCTAGTAATATTTTGATAAACTTGATTGTTTATCAGCTGTATTATTGCCAAACAAAATTTTTTTGATTGTTATACAAATTAAAAAATGCCAAGATTAAGTGAAAAATCAAAACTAAAACGTCTTTACTTGCTGCAATGTTGTGAGATTTCTGATGAAAATGCCTGCTGTAATGTCTGCAAGGTTGCATTCCTTTGAGTTTACCGCATTATACACAATGAAATGTGCGCGTAAATTATAGCAAATTGTGTAAATGATTTTTCATACAAAATTTGACAGCTCGTTTACGCACTAGATAAATTTATACGTTTACACACTTTATAAGGCTATTTCTAAGGTTACATGATCCCCCTAGTTATGTACCTACAAAGGCATATTAGTACCCAACAAAAAAAACTGCCGAAAATAGCTTATTTTATTTGGTCTGATAGACTTAACTATAACCCTTCAAAAAAACGCGAGTACTCCATAAGTAGTGTAGGAATACTCCTTTAGGAGTATAGGAGTGTTCCAAAACTAATCTGTATTCATACAAAAAATGTGCTCCAGTTAACATTGCGATGTCCTAGGAGAGGAGTAGGTGATCCCACTCTCGCTTTGTTTGTGAGTATTCCATAGAGTACATACGTGAGAGTACTTTCCAAAGTACTTTCACTGTTGTACTCCATGGAGCACCCACCGAGGATCATATGCCAAAGTACTAAAGAGGAATTGTGTCGGAGAATATCGGAGTGAATTTATATTAAAATGGAAGTAAATGAAGTGCATACAACTTTTATATTTTTTACTACGAATATTCTTATGTTATTTAGCATTTGCGTGAATAAAGAAACTAAATTTCTCTATATTATAGTATGTATACATAAAAACAGTGCGCATTTATCAGAGTTGCCATAGTAAAATTTTATTATCAGTTTATTTGCATGCAATATTTTACTTTTGGCAACTCTGTTCGATCGTCATCGTGTCGTGTCACGGTCCGTTAAAAACGAGCAATGATGGCTGATGGTGGTCCGCAAACGCATTGCAAAGGAGTATTGTTAGAGTACTCCAACATGAAGAAAATGGAACACGTAATCCACATTTTGCAGTTTAACTGCAATATTTAGATAAACGCAGTATCCCCATCACAAGATTGAAAATTCATAAAAAAACCCTCAAAATTTTCGTTTGTTAAGTATATACACCTTTCAAAGAAAACTCTTTCGCTTTTTCTAAGATTTTTAGCAAAAATGCAGAGGGGAGCACTGGCTTCGCCTATAAATATATTTGTGATCATAAGCAATAATAGCCTGAGTCACATGCATGGCGGAACCAGGAACAGGTGACCGCCGCAATCAGCTGTATTGGTACTTTTTTTAATATCATTTGTCGCAGTACGATTGACATTAGTCCATCTTTTTACAAAAACAAGTACATGGAATTTCTCAGTATATTTGTCACACGTAAAAGGATATGAGCTTAGTGGATTATTACTTGTGATCCATGGTATGTGCGTACCATTATTTCTGAGCAAACGACCCGTAAGCTCTGCACAGTCGGTTGAGGATACCATGGATGAACTGAGACGGTACTGATCACTCTAATGGTAATATGCAATTTATTCATGTGCAGCACATTGTTCTTATTTTTTGTCTGTGCTTCAGTGTATTCTCTTAATCTAAGTGGCCCTAATACAATCTATCATTATTTAATTTACAACTAGATTTTTGCATGCATTACTGAATCTGGCATTTTTGTGTACTTGCAGAGGAGGTGACGCCGACTTGTCTAGGAACAGAGCGATAAACAAAATGTGTTAAATGACTGACCTTTTACTACTTTTACCAGAGAAATATAGGATATAAGAAAATTGGAAGGCGCATGCACAGCAATATTTTATGTGGAACACTTATGTGAATTCATTTTTGGAGCGTTTGGAAAGAGATCATTCGGAGGTCTCCACAGTGCGAAACATACTCTAGGATATTCGTCGGAAAATTCTAGTGAGGTTCTTTTGGACGAAATCCTTGGACAAACCTATTCGTGCAGAATAGAAACAAACGATGTTTACGGTTTACGCACCCTCTTTGGGGTCTAGGTTTTAGCATTCTGAGGTGACGCTACTGTGCCCTGAAAGCTTGCTGCTGCTTCAATCGTGCTATAGTTGTTGTTGTTGTGACATGTAGCGATAATGAAGATACAAGGCAACTCCCCAAACAAGCCCATTAATACACTAGCCGGACCGAAAATAAAGTGTATGTAGCATTGCGTCAGCCGCATTCATCCGTCATATTTCTCAGCCTAATGTGTATATAACCAACATTCGTATAGGTTGACTATAAAAAACTGTATTGACGATCTCTACGAAAAGAAAGCGCGTGGCGATGCCTACAAGGACCCGCGAATCTTTGAAACATATGCATATCGACTTCAAAAACGCTTAGAAGATGTTGTGCTATGACTGATATTATCTTTTATTCACATCAAAATTGTTTGAGATTACCACGCCAGGTATCTCAAATAAAAATGAAAACTACACATACAGAACACACATGACAAATTCGAGATATGTAGTCGTGATCCTACCGCTTCTCTTCCATATATTTGCGATATGAATAGTCGTTCATAAAAATACATTTGCCACAGAATGTTCCGTACTATAACATAAAAGAGTGAGGCACGATTGGCATTTCGATAAAGCTTCCGATAAAATTTTCTAAATCTCTCTCAAAATTTAACGTTTAAAGTTCTATGAAGCTACATGGCCGCACACACGATCGAAAAATACGAGATATAGGAGAAATTTAAATGTTATCGAAAATTCAGCGAAAGACGAAAGTTTCAAACACTGAGCATAATGCCTGACTAGACCACGATAAAGGGCGATTTCTGGTAACACGTGTTCTGGAGATATGGTCAGAAGCAAACGTCCACGTCTTCTTAACGTATGGCAGCGTTGAAGACCCGCGTATGTGCATAATGTACAACCAACACATCCTCTCACGCCATAATTAGCTACTGGAGCATAACCGGACGGTGGGTACGGGAGCAAATTGTATCATATGTCTGTTTTTAATTGTTTCAGCCTATACTGAAGACAAAACTATAACTTATTCCTCAGACACAGAGTTTTTAGTGCAGTTAGGATTGTATGAACATTGTAAATAAAACAGAACAACTGCCCTTGAAATATTATTGTATATATCGTCCGTGAAAATAATCGCAAAAAAGCATCCTTTCGGTAGGGACACCAGTCAGTCGGGTGAAACCTCAGCGAAACATATGAATATTACCAAATCATAACATTAGTAGTCGCTGTATCATGTTTTGTTAACAATAAGACAACAAAATTGACATACGTTTATGTCGAACAAACAAATACGTCGTTATAAAATCGATAATGGTTTTACGGGACAACATTGAACTTTTCACGTTTCGTAGCTACCCAGTGCTCTATATGTAGCGTGCTCACCTCACTAAAACATCTTGGCTTAAGCCGGGTGAACAAGCTTTAAAATTTTGAAGACAATGTTCTCAAACTAGAACAAACTTTTTCTAATGCGGACGTCAGCCCTCGGCAGTGATTTCGAGTAGATATCTGACCCGGAACAATTCATCTGTCTTAGCAAATGTTGATACGGAGTAGATACGTAAGAAACAGTGTAGCCAGTCCACCAATTTGTAGGACGAATTAAAGGACGCGACGACGTAAATTTCGTTTGTACCCGTTCCACGCATACTATAGCCAGCAGTATAATCGAACAACATGTGTCCACATATGTCCGACATACCCTCATCGTATTGAACTGAACATTAAATATTTGATCTCTACAAAAAG
>JARSSU010009660.1:0-34228 GCA_029619165.1 Eurosta solidaginis | reverse complement strand
GGTTATATAATAAACACATCTCTATAAATATTCGGAGATGTTTTCTATTTTTAACAGCTTATATTAGCTTCACTTGTATTATGTTGTTGTAATTCTCGGGTGGGTAATAACAAAGAGTTGTGCTTCTGCGGCTCCTCGCTAAGTTATCTTTATCGATGTTTGTCCTCGCACTTCTACCAGTTTCTGCCAGTGGTGGTCTATTCTCCACGGTGACGCAAAGCGTTGCGATCCACTTTCAGCAATCATGTTATGCTTTGATTAGGGGTTAGTAATGATAGGGATTGCAGACTTCGCCCAGCTTCCGCTTCCGCACTCTCCAGCTGGCTATCTATCCATCATAGAGCGCGGTCCGTCCAACTCTCTCGCAACTTTATTTACAATTCACGTATCTAACTCTTTCCGACACAGAGTCACAGAGCGGCGCTCCAGCATGCACGCCGGGTCCTTTTTCCTAGCCTGTTCACTCGTCACCTCCCCCGTCGACGCCCGGGACCCCCTTCAGCCCTCGCATGAGCAGGCCGTCATGTTAGCAAGACACACAGGTCTACCCGTGTGCAGGCATTGGATCTCTACTCAGTGACAGCTCAGCACACCGCCCGATTCTACTCCCTATCCGCCTTTCACGCACACATCTCTCACCACTACGTCGACAGATCGTCGTGCTACTACCCCTCTGCTCACCTCGTGCTCTTCCAGTCTCTTTGTAGACGACTTGCCCTCCATGCCTTCCCCGCGCCTATTCTCTTTTTTTATCCTATCCTTCGTGCTCCCGCTCCTCTCCCTCTCCTTGTCACTCTCATCTTCTACTCTTCTAGAACCCGTATCTCTCCCTTCCATCATCCCCCCGACTCTATCTAGTACACCCCTGACATGCCATTAGCCCCTCAACACTCCACCCGTGCTTCGTCCAGTCGTAGATTCGCTTGCCTCTTACTGTACGTTTCTAGCGTTCATTCACACACCACCGTACCACCCCCCTCCTCCCGCTTGTCAGGTATGTCAGCATTACACCACTCTTTACTAGCCATATTTCCGTCGTATCCGTCGCCGTCACGCCGTGGTGATTCTTGCCCCTCTCTTCCGCTCACTCGTTACTTTGTCGTTCTCTCCATCGACCCCCCATTCCTCATCGCCCTCTGTGCGATTCCTCGCTCGCCGCTTCTCCACGCCCTTCTTTCCCCATACTCCTCTGCCATACACTACTATTCCCATCTTGTTCCAGTAGCACTCTCTCTCCAGACAGCGATCTAACTTCAGAGCTCTCCCCTGTCTACTGGATTCTCACTCCGAGTTCGTACCCCGTGACGCGATCACGCCTCGTTTGTGGACGTCTCCTCGGTCGTCCTCACTTGGTTCTCCTCCCCCACCTCCCTCCCCTACTTCCCTACTCTCCCTCAGCTTATACATCCTTTTGCTCGCGTGCCCGGCTATTTTTTGCCTCATTGCCCAACCGCACACTACCGAGGAGTCTCTCTCCTCAGACTCCGCTAACCATACCCTCCCTATTCTCTCCGCACTTCTTCCTGGCCCTATTTCACCCTCCACCTATCCTCCTGTGTGTGCGACACCAGTTTCTCCTGACCATCATTTACTCGAGTCTCTCTTCCACGTGGGGTCGCGCTCAATCATGTACTCTAGCTTTGTCTCCCGTCTGTGCTACCCTCCGTGGTCTCTAACACCTCCTTTGTGCCTTGCACTGGATTCGCCTACAGCCCCCGACATTTTGTTTCTCAATGCATCAGATTCCCGTACCCAGCCGTGCTATCTCTATACCGAACAATCTAATCGCTCCCACATACCCTCGTCCTTCCTATCGCGGCAGTACGACGCACTCCTCCTCGTTTGATCGTCTCCACACCGTCCCTGCTCCTTTCCCCTCGTTCTCAGTAACATGATGCACTTACCCTTCTCGCACCCGTTTTTCCCGGTCCTGTCTTTCTCTCTACCGCTTTCTACCCTCACGGCCCCCTCCCGCGGTCCCCTGCCTCATATCCATCGTACTGACCGCTCCCTCACTCTCACGCCCATGGAAACTTACACGCACGCGCTTTCTCCCCACCGCCTTCACTACCACCTCCTCATCCGGCCGGCGACCCAATTTCACTTATCCGTTCTCTGGCTACCCGAAATCTGCATCCACTCCCTTCTATCGTAGTCCGCGGCCCCACTCCCTCTTACTGACCTTCCCCTGTTGACAACTACATCATCTCTTTTTTAACAACGGAAGCATTAGTCGCTCGGTCAGTAGAGCCTCCCCCAACTCCTACCGTCCTTCTATGTTTCTATTTTATTCTTCTCCACCACTGGAACTGCCCCCACCCCCTGACAACACCCCCCCCGTGTGTTCGCACCCTCACCGGTATCGACCGCCCGGATACTTCACGGTCATCCAACAGATCCGACAACCACGAGTTCGCTGCGGCTATTCTTGTCCGCTCACGCCACAGCCATCCCTGATCGTGCCATCTCATAGCTTGCCAATAAGGCGCCTTAACAGCTCTTGTTTCTTTTTCGGCTTGGGGATCCCGCAGGACTTTATTTCAGACGAATCGCCCTTCGCGCTCAGCTGGCCAGAGTTTTTTTCCCACCCCTTACGACCCCAGACTCATATACCCCCCGCTTTCGCCCTTCCGTGAGCCCAGTACCCCCACATCCCTCGTCTCGCCAAGGATCTTGGTCCCAGCCGCCTCCCCTCCGCCTTATTTCTCTCGCTCTCGTTGGTTCTGCTGTCTCCTTTCTAGCCTTTTGCATGCCCACTCCCGAGGCCTTACCACCACCTTATACCGTATAGTCGACGACCGTACTCGCGTCTGATCTCTCTATATTCCTGCCCACCTACCACCCACTCACCCTTAGGTACCGCTTCCTGCTCTAGCCTAATTTGATCCGCCCGTTTATTTGACTCATACCAGCTCATCTTTACCTCCCATGATGCGCCTAATGAAGCTCCCACACCGTCTTCGCCGGGTGTAGCTCTCCCTCTACTAATGCCTCTTGTCCGTCTCCTCCCCACCTTCTGCCACGACTACTGCCCACGATATGGTGCTTCTCGCCCTGCTGTACCGACCGCAGATGAACTGCTCGGCTTTACCCGATCTTATAGTAGACCGCACATCGGGCTAGAGTGGGCAGGTGTCAAGTATTTCTCGAGCAGAGTACCCCCATCTCCCCCCGCTAAGACGACTTTAGTTCCGTGTAGTTTCGCACTTCGCTTCCCCTGAAGAGTACACGGTTTCCTTGCTATCCCCAAGATCTTACCGAGCCCGAACACTATTATCGCGTGATTATTATTGTCGCAGCAACACTCATCCACCCCTCCCGACACGCTTTTTGTACGTCTCCGCGTCCCCCTCCACGCTCTCTACACTGCTCTGTCGCATCTTCCTCCTCTTGCTGGCACTCCCTCATCCCTGGTCCGGGCTGGCTACCATGATCCTTCCCCCCCCTTTGCCGTGTACCTCACTCCTGCCTCTTGCTAACGCGAATATACGAACCACTTACCTCCAACGCACCATCGTTTCTAACCGTCACCCCCATATTTCGCGACCCTAGCCCGAATCTTCCCCCGCAGACATAGATACCTCGTGCTCTCGTTCGGCTCGCATTAGAGCCTCGCCCCCGCGCGGTCACACTCTACGTTCTACGTACCTGATTTGCGTCCTTGTCCTGGAGCCTACACCCATATAAATCCTGCGTCATAACACTGTCAGCCTTCTTGCTCCCTTAGGCCCCATTTCCTCCCCCGGTCCTCAGCACTTCTGACACTTACCTTTTCTGCCCCTCTCTCCTCTGTCTTTTACCCCTAGGCAGTCGATCTCCACGAGCCTACGTCTCGCCCCGACACCCCGCTCTTATCCTACCACCGCACTCATCCCTATCTTTCCGGTATTGCCACCTGAAGCTCTTTATCTTATCTCTGTTCACGTCATCGTTCCCCAGTTTCTACGCGTTGTTCTTCTTCTTCCGTCACATACTCCCTCTCTCTCGTCGGCTCATGCCCCTCCAGCAACGACCTTCCCCGCTCTTGGTTCAATATGTTCCACTATCGTTCTTCTTGTTCTCTCTTCGAGCTATATGATCGCCCTCTGTTTGTTTACCATGATACCAATCATCGCCCTTATCTCCGGGCCCTACCCCTTGCCGTACTCCCACCCCCTCTTTTACTATCCCTCCACACGCAGCTATTGTCCTATAGGCCCACCCACTAGCTATAGGCTCATCACCCACCTCGTCTTTCTGCTCTCTACATCTTTCCTACCTCGCCTCCTTTGTACTGATCGTAGCAGACTCCCTGAGCTTCCGGCCCTCCTTCAGCGCGCGCGGCTCCTGATCTCCCGATATCTCCTCGCTTTGATTTCCTCATCAGCTATACTTTCGAGTCTCAACAATCATCATGCTTCCTCTCTCAGGCAGGAACACCAAGCGTTCTGCTCCACCCTCCTCTGAAGGGCCCATCGTCCACCTTATCCACCTTCTCCTTCCAGCATTGATCGCGCAAAAGTTCCGCTCATCCGATCTGATAACACCCCTCTCACACGCCCTCGCCCTCGTATCTCGCTCGTGACCGCACACAGCCCCACAAGACCCGGGCACAACCAGGCGTACTGTCCACTAATATATCAGACCTTCTACCTGCCTAAACTACATAAGATTACCCCCAGGTTGTTCGTGAGATCGATTTCACTCCTTTCGTTTCGGGCATATTCCTAGCTTGACACGGCGCACATGCTCTACTACTGCCATATACCCATATGTGTGCTCCCTCAGGCTAACTCTCCGCTCCTTAGCGCATTCCCGCTCTGTTTCCTTCTTTTATGCCTCGCCACCCTCTGCCACTAAGCTTCACTGCGTCTTCCCTCGCGCAGAGACTGCCACCATTCTTCTGCCTCTTTCTCTCTGACCATTTCTTACTAACTTTTTTCCTTCGGCCCACTGTCTTCTCATTCTTCGGTCGCGCCGTTCCCCGGTTTCAGACCCCTCTATTGCTCTCTGCTCGCGCACCCTTTCCGCGCGCTTTCCGCTGCACCCTCCCGCAGAGTGACTTTTCTTCTTGTCACTCTCTATCTCGGTCGCACGCGCATTGCTCCTCCTTCGTCCTTCATCCTCTATTACGTATGTCCATACATTTCTGCGCTCCCTTAACATCTCTGTTCCATCTCTTACTTCCTCACTCAGCTACTTCCTCACTTCCTCTTCACACCACTAGTATGCGACCCCCCTCTCGTATCCTCGCTATACTCCGCCGCTTCGCTGCCTCACTCCCTCGCGTCTGGCTCTGCAGTACGGCTCTGTGCCCGACAAACACGCGCTATTAGTGCGACAATGTCTATTCAGCCGCCAAACCATACCGCGGCTCTACATCGTTACAAGCCTCCGCGTGGAACATGATAGCTGCTCAGGCGCTCGCAACCTGTCTGACTCGCGTTACACCCCCCTCTCGCACAAGACCCTCTCCTCCCCTATCCCGCTGCTCGCCCACTCCTTATCTCTTGGCTCTCTTCGCTCATCTAGCCGAAGCTTTCGCACACGTTCAGAACGCCCGCTCCCCCCTATTCCCTCTTCACTGGTTCCCTTAACACTATCTTAAAATCCCTCCATCTTATCACGCACTCTAACACATTCCACCACCCCTTCACACGCCGCCTCCACGCTTTTGATATCAGCAAACCCCTATCGTTACGCCACCGGGTCCAACTTAGAGGACCCCGAACCCGCAGCACTGACACCGCGCTAAAGAACTTTCCCTGATCCGTTATATGTACTCCCTAAAAGCATTTTAGGTGTGTACATACAAAAACCAGAGAAACACAGCCAAGAGAATAAATAAAATGTTTTCACACGCTAAATTTGTTTCGAGTAGCCCCGCTAACACCCTATCGGACATCTGACGTGCGGTCGATAAGAACACCAACCGTAGAGCACTATACACTGATTTTTTGATTGTCCTATATTAAGTCCGAACACGGACAATAAAGCACATGGTACAGCTTAACCGTAGACTACCAAAGACACCGACAGACACAAAGAGCAAAAGAAATGTCAAACTGTTAAGCCATATGCCCATGAGATAACGACTGTCTATCAATAAATCCGTCAACCTATTTGTCCGAGGGGTCATCTTCACACGTTGTTTTTGCAATAACTTTCATTTAAAGAAAGGTAATAAAATTCAACACACTACTTGTTCTGACAGCGACTAATGCTCCTTTAAAAAATAAATATTATTTCAAAATGAAATATAATTCCGTGGTAATTCAATACTTAACAGGATATTTCCGTAATTTATAAAGCTACAATGTGAAGCTTTTATATGATCAACTTCGTAACGTTGACTTAAAAACTGTATTTAAGAATTTTGAAAAAAAAAGCGTGGCAAGGCCTACGCCTTCGAATCTTTGGAAATTCTTTGCCACGACTTTGAAAACGGTTGACGATGTTTTATAAGCATCTTTCCTTTTCAAAATAGAGTTGCCCTAGGCAAGTACCACAAACACGGTTAATTACCACGCCCACTTTCTATATAAAAATGAAAAATACACATATAGAATACACATTCAAATTCGAGATCTGTAGCATCTACCGCATTTTCCTATGTATTTAGCACAAATGTTGTCATATCGAGCTCATCAAACATCAAAAGATCCATAAAGCTACATGGCTGTCACCTGATCGAAAAACACGGCACAGAGTATGGGATAAATTTAAAATGTTACCAGAAATTCTTAAACGGAACCAGCGTTGAAGCACCCAGCGAAGATGATAATATTCCACCCGCTCGTCACAATAGTTGCTACTGGACACATGTTTTTTTTAATTTTTAGAACTTAACTAAAGAAAATCCTTAACTTTTTCGGACAAAGTATTTAATGCATTATTTGTGGCACATGTCTAAATAATAAATAAAATAATAAAAAAAAACAATGTTAAGCTAAACGGTTTTATTGAAAACAATACTTACATTAAGTAGTAATAATACTAAAATATAGAAAATAATTAGGTAGGTCCTAGGTACTGGTCATCACACTCCTCATCAATCTAGGGCGTTGATCCGACAATTAAATAAAAGCGTTGGACGCGTCATCGGGAAGTTACTTAAATTTTAATTACATAATTCGCGCTGGCCGTGCAGCCTGTCAAGTCAACCTAATTATAACCACTTAATAAATATAATTTAAAACAACTAAAAAACACGCCGTCGCACAGAGGTTCATGTCTCCGCTATTAAGCACAACTCGTTTTGTTATTTACCCACTGCCGAGAGTTACAAACAAACATACATACAAGTGAAGCTAATATAAGCGTGTTAAAAATAGAAACCTGCTCTCGAAATATTTATAGATGTGTGTGTTATTATATAACAAAATTAGAAAACTTGTTTAAGCAGGGTCGCCTCTAGGCAGTGACTTTGAGTGTATTTCTGCCACGGAAAGTGAAAATTCATCTGCCTTGCAAATATCGTTCGGAGTCGGCGTAAAACATGTAGGACCAGTCCCTCCAATTCGAAGGTAAAATTAAAAGGAACACAACGCAAATTGGAATATCAACTCGGCCTAACTTCTCTTCGAAGGATATACCTTAAATGTTATATAAAAAAATTGATGCAGTGGTTTTCAAAAGCAATGTTTATAAATGGAAATTTACTCCAGTATACTTATATTCACATACATATTCTAGGTACAGTCTTAGTCTGTTTTCAGGAATGCACATTCTGCATTTGTTACCTAAATTATATGAAGGAATAAAAAATGGTTGTTAAAGAATTTTTGAGAATTAATTGATTTTTTTTTCTATACCAATTTTTGTTAATTTCTTTCTTTAACTTTTTTCAAGCTGGTACTAACTTTAAATTCTTCCTCCTTGGTATGTTGAGGTGTGATATATTTTGAAATATATTGGTATTGAAATTTAATTAGGAGAGCAACTCGACAATGCATTGAATGCTCGTACTATTGACTTTGTCATTGTACTTCCAAGCCAGATTCTTATTCGCCACACGTAAGCAAAATACGTCTAAGCACTAGCGGTCGTGGTTACCAACATGCCAAATATGAAATAAACACTCGAAAAAACTTCCTCAGAACATAAACATTGGAGAGGTTTTTACAATAGCCAAAGAAATTTTTTCCTCAATTTATCATATGAATTTTTACCTATAATAATGAAGAAAATTTCCAATCATATTAGACAGGTTTTTCTTTTGATTTTAGAAAAATTTTATTGTTTTGAGAAGAAATACCATGGATCCGCCACTGACCTAAAAACCAATATTAACAAACCTTAGCAAGAGATAAACAAAAAATGTGCTAGGAAATATTTTGCTATTGCACCAATAGTGTGACAAAATCTCTCAGGCGCCTCAAAATATATCATCATAGCTCTTGCGCATATCCTTCACACATATTCGTCCATACACACGCTCTTGGTAAAATTCTTATGAGTTACGCTAAACGGAAGATTATCGATTTTTTATGTATTTAGGACGAAAACTTATACGATTTCTTTTAAATGTACACAGCATGATAAAATACAAGGTATAACCATTTTGATATTAGTTAGCTGGTTTTTTTTACTCGCATATATGTATATATGCACTTAAACTTTATATGAACTGTGCTACGTGCATAACTTTAGCTGCACCTATGGAAATTAGTATGTACTAAAACGTGTGTTCTCCACAAAGTGGGACGGCTGTGCCAGGAATGCACCATACGTTTTGCCCCTGCTTCGTTTTCACCATCTGGATTAAAAAAGTCATGAGCCTGGGCATTCGCGCAATTTTAGTGATGTAAATTGCATGGCGCCAACACTAATGCCGGTGCCGGCTCAATGGTAGCTCATTGACACAATGACTTCAAGCGAATTTTTGACGCTACTTAGCAGTGAGTGCGGAGTACATTTCACTTGCGCTATTGAGGGAAACGATTTTTGTGTGTCAGGCACGAGTTTGGTGTTATTGGCGCTACTGGCAATGATGACACTGAGCTGACGACGGTAGCGCTGGTAGTTCAGCTTTTGAATTAGAGAAAGAATTGATGACCCGTATAAATTATTATGGCCTTGGCTATTATTGGCTGTGCCTTTGAACCAAATAAATCCTGCGGACATAACAACCGGAGTCATTTTTGAGTTTTATATTTTTGATTTTATGCACAATTAATATGGATGTGTTTGAGCAGCTAAATAATAACAGAAGTATTGCTAAAGTGCTACTTAGTTGATGGAATGTCGCTAATTTCGTAGCGATGATCAATAAATTGTCAACATTTCGTTCAACGAATGCGCTCAAATTTTGCTGAAGAATGTTATGCGCTGTCATAAAAAGTAACACTGCTGCAGCTCGAACACACCCTATATCGAGCAAATAAGAAACAAATAGACAAATTAGCTTATTTTACAAATCGCTTGGCTGAGATTTTCAATTGTTGATTTAACTTAAGCTGCTATGCCAATATTTTTCAGCCAGCTTATTTTCAAATAGGTCATTTTTCCAAAGCGAAAATAAATTACAGAGTTATACCGTCATAAAAAATAAGGCGGACAGCATAGCAAAAGGTATGGTGAATTCCGTTTACAGCCGTCCTACAATTTCCACAAAGTTTTAGAACTCTACAATGCACCATCTTATATTTAAAGAGTCTTTGATTATACACTATACCGAAAAAGTGCGTGTCTCCACTATTTCTCCATACAATACTACTATGTGTAATGGCCGATGAGCATTTATTTGTTGCAAACGCGAATTTATATGCAAGTCAGGGGCCTGGCAAAGTTGACAAACATCACCATAATGCCATAGTCAAAGTCATATTTTTGCTTATCCATATCAATTGGTATCGGTTTTGGTACCTTATGTGAGAATTTCATAAAAAAGAAGACAACGCAAAAAACTACGAACAAATTCCAGAAATAGTAAGTCATTTAATCAAAACGAATGAAAGTTAATGAATTCACCAAATAAAATATTTAGAGGTTATGAATATGGCGAAAAAACAAAAACCAATTGGTTTGTATGGAATGGTTAGGACTAGGGCGTTATGGTATGGCACCATTAACCAACTGCATAGATTTCCATAAAGTTGGTTGGATCAGCTGTTTTATATTGATATGTCAACTTTGCCAGGACCTTCAAAAAACCCTGCCATTAATGACGTTTGTCCGCAATGAAAGTTTTCAATTTTTTTTTGCACACATATATATTGTACGTTTTCTGTCATACAAAAGCAAATTTTATTATTTGATTCTGTTTATTTTTCTTTTTTCCTTTTGTTTGAAGATTGATTTTTAAATATTAAATTGCGCAAAAAAATCATTGTCGACCAGAAGGGAGAACGGTTATACCTTGTAAGTGTTTTTATAATGTTACATAGTATGTATATATGTATGCACATACATACATATGTATGTGTAGTTATGGAATGACAAAATTGAATATACAGAATTTAAAATTGTGTTAATTACACACCTGGATTTTAAATTTTGCTTGAATCAATTCAACAATATTTGGTCCAATTCGCGGCTCGTATATGTTGATCGTTTGATCTGTGTGGCAGCCACAAATTAGGCAAGTTCGTTTTAAATATTCTGAAGATTTTTCCGACATTGCCTTCTTTCCGGTTTCCTATTAGCGAGTTTTTTTTTGTCACCGAACCCTTTTGTTAGCTAGAAATTTTAGATTTTCACGAAGTACTTAGTTTATTATTCAATTCCACCTTAGCTTGAGTGTACTGTGATTTGATAGATATACAGAGTGATGGCTTTGTATGTTTATCAGGTGGTATATCTTTAATACTATTCACATTTACTTAAATTATGATACACAAAATAATTCACACACGTAGCGAGGTATTGAGCTCTCACTTAGTCAACGACTGTTGCCGCGCCTTTTTGTTTTACGGTGTAGTAGACAGCCAACCGACACGTCCTTAACTAAAGGCAAATGACGTACGAATGAGGAGTTCAAGCCGAAAGTCGAACGATATCCAAGTGCCTCCGTATTGGTTTGCAGCTGCCGGACTTCTTGATTGTGCATAATCCAGTTTTTTGCCTGTTTCTTTGTCAACCTCATTGTGAACACTTCAATTCTCTCAGTTTTAAATTTTGTTTCTGGCTCTCATTCTCTCTCTACATAAATAGAGTTTTCTTTGGTGTCCTTTGTACAATTGCGAGGACATATAATAGGTAGATAAAATAGAAAAAATATGTACAATCATACACACATATATGTATGTACATATGTATATGTACATGTCTACATTAGAGCATTTCAAAAATTAAATCTTTTTGGTTATTCCTAAACGTTGCCTTATATATGTTTATTTTTATTTTTTGTTATTCGTCGTTAAAATCAACGGATGAGTGAGGGTAAATGCCTATTTTATCAAAAATAAATTAACTGCTTTCGAAGCTTCAACATTTGTTACTAAGACGGTTTTGAAACTTTTAGGAAATATGTAAGTATTGTCGAGGGGAAAGATGAAGGGCAATATGTCATTTTGGTATCTCGAGCTGCTTTAGAAGAATGATACGCAAAAATGTGATCCATTAAGCCTAAGTTTATTAATTTGGCCCATGTAATAAAAATAAACATAAACACATCAATGAACCTAAAAATATTTCCAGTGCCTTTCGTATTTTTTCTGTATTTTTTCTTAAATTTTTTGTCGCCCTCCTTCTAATTCGACCTCAGTACTAGTATAAGAGTGTACATTTTATTTTAAAAAACTAACGAAATACAAGAAAAATACAATCTAGTTCATTAAAAACAAACGAGCCAGTTTGTATTTCGATAGATTTTTTTGATATTTGGCCGTTTTTTCTATATTTTTCTAAAAAAGAAAAATGTATACATATTTGAATCGCCTATTTTCAAAACCGGACATCTTCAAAATTTTAATTTATTAAGCTAAGTATCACATTATATTCTTAAACATCTCCTGTATTTAATATTAAAATAATTTCTTAACAAAAAGGGCCATATTCAAACCAAATTATAAATAAATAAAAAATAAATACAAGGCGCTTTTCATGGCAGAAATACACTCGGAATGCCTGCCAAACACTGCCAAGGGGCGACCACGCTTAGAAAAATTTTCTTCTAATTGAAAAATCTCGTTTCTAAAATTTGATGTTGCTTTCTCAGGAGCGTGAACACAGCATCTTCGGTGTGGCAGGCGGAGCACGCTACCATCACACCACGGTGGCCGCCAAGCCAAATTACTCCTTTTTAAATTGATAGTTAAATAGTTTAAAAATCGGCCATCTCCAATGGTGCCTTACGTTAAAAGCCGGCAATCTCCAGCCGACCAATTGCAATCCGCAATTTTGTTATTCCCGCATATTCTGCATGTCACGAACAGCGTTGCCATAAACGAACATTTATCTTCAAAATGAAAATTTTTTTGTAAGAAATAAAATTAAATATAATCTTATATTATAAAATCTTCAAAATTAAGATTTTTATACGTATCTGCCAAAAGATTTTTCTTTTCGAGTAGTTACAGGCTAAACTCCTTTAGACCGCTACTATTTTAAGCCGAACTTTATTTCTATCACTTAACATTTTCGTAAGAGATATCTATGTCCCGGGTGGGTTCAAGACATAAGTTATACTTTTACTCAGTTGGGGGTTTTCACATTAAAAGTAGGGTGTTAACCCGTAGCAAGTAAAATTGTCTAAAAAACAAGTAAGGAAGGCTAAGTTCGGGTGTAACCGAACATTACATACTCAGCTGAGAGCTTTGGAGAAAAAATTGTCTTTTTTATGGATGCATACAAATGGTAATACTAAAAGGTGGAGCAACTTGCTTTTGCTATCTTTCTTCAGCTAAAACTATCAATTCGTTTTATTTGAATATTTTTTTTAAATATGAAAATTAATTAAATGCGTTAAATTTGAACGCATTTCTTTATCATTTTTTTTTAAACACCTCTAAATATTTTCGAAGCGCCCTTAATTATGAGTCGGATAAGAGTCCGAAATTGTAGACTAAGGGTGGCGTTTTTTGGAACGATTTTCCTTCATCCTTTGTCAAATAAGCGAAAATCACCATGTAGGAAAATTAACCTAGGGTAACCCTAGAATGTGTTTGTATGACATGGGTATCAAATGAAAGGTATTAAAGAGGGTTTTAAAAGGGAGTGGTTGTAGTAGTGAAGGCGTTTTCAAGATATCGATCAAAATGTGGATCAGGGTGACCCAGATTATCATCTGTCGGGTACCCCAAATTTATTTATATATGTAATACCACGAACAGTATTCTGGCATTGATTCCAAGGGCTTTTGATTTAGGTGTCACAACCATTTTAAAAAGTTTTTTCTGAAGTTATATTTTGCGTCAAATAACCAATCCAATCACCATGTTTCATCCCTTTTTTCGTATTTGGTATAGAATTATGGCATTTTTTTTTCATTTTTCGATATCGAAAAAGTGAGCGTGGTCATAGTCGGATTTCGACCATTTTTAATACAACATAAAACGAGTTCAGATAAGTATGTTAACTAAGTTTAGTAAAGATATATCGATTTTTGCTAAAGTTATCGCGTTAACAGCCGAGCGGAAGGACGGACGGTCGACTGTGTATGAAAACTGGGTGTGGCTTCAACCGATTTCGCCCATTTTCACAGAAAACAGTTACCGTCATAGAAGCTATGCCTTTACCAAATTTCACAAGGATTGGTAAATTTTTGTTCGACTTATGGCATTAAAAGTATTCTGGACAAATTAAATGAAAAAGGGCGGAGCCACGCTCATTTTAAAATTTTCTTTTATTTTTGTATTTTGTTGCACCATATCATTACAGGAGTTGCATGTTGACATAATTTACTTATATACTGTAAAGATATTCAATTTTTTGTTAAAATTTGACTTAAATTTTTTTTTAAGTGGGCGTGTTCGTAATCCGATTTTGCTAATTTTTTTTAGAACACATATAGTAATATGAGTAACGTCCCTGCCAAATTTCATCATGATATCTTCAACGACTGCAAAATTACAGCTTGCAAAACTTTTAAATTACCTTCTTTTAAAGGCGGGCGGTGCCAAGCCCATTGTCCAAAATTTTACTAAGTTTCTATTCTGCGTCATAAGGTCAACCCACCTACCAAGTTTCATTTCTTTGTTGTTGTTGTTGTTGTAGCAATGCTCGCCCCACCTAATAGCCGCGACCGATTACAAATTGTCATCAATATCCTCTAACAGGAGTCCAAGGAAACTTGCCGTTTCAACAGGGGTGGACCATAAGGAAAGGGGTGTTAGAGGCGTTGGTTCCACATTACAATTAAAGAGATGGTTGGTGTCATGTGGGGACACATTGCAAGCGGGGCATACATTTTGTATGTCGGGGTTGATTCTGGATAGGTAAGAGTTTAACCTGTTACAGTATCCAGAACGAAGTTGAGCAAGAGTGACACGCGTTTCCCTGGGGAGTATGCGTTCCTCTTCCGCGAGTTCTGGATATTTTTCTTCAAGTACTGGATTCACCAGGCAATTCCCGACATAAAGGTCCGACGCCTGTCTATGGAGTTCACCAAGGACCTGCTTGTGTGTTTTCGCTTCATACGGCTGGGTTCTCAGGTGCCGTAGGTTTTAGGCTTGGCGACCATATGGGTGACGCGTAGCACGTAATCGGCTGGCTAATTGCTTTGTATGTGGTCATGAGCGTTTCTTTATCTTTTCCCCAGGTACTGCCAGCAAGGGATTTGAGGATTTTATTACGGCTCTGAATTCTCGGAACAATTGCGGTTGCGTGCGCACCAAAATGTAGATCTTGATCAAACGTCACACCCAAGATTTTGGGGTGTAGGACAGTCGGTAGCGTAGTGCCATCGACGTGGATGTTCAATATGGTCGACATTTGGGGCGTCCATGTTTTAATAAGGTCGCGGAAAATTTAGTCGGTGACAATGCCAGGTTTCGCGAGGCGAAAAAACTGGAGAGATCAGGGAGATAGCCGTTTATTTTATTGCATAGCTCATCGATCTCTGGGCCTGGGCCTGTGGCCATTATTGTGCAGTCATCGGCGTCGGAAACGATTGTGACTCCTTCCGGTGGTGAAGGTAGCTTAGATGTGTAGAAATTAAACAAAAGTGGGGATAGGACACCACCCTTGGCACCCCTGTTTAATTCTCCTTGGTTTTGATGTTTCGTTTCTGAATTGCACCGATGCCTGCCGACCACCCAGATAATTTGCGGTCCACCTTTTAAAACATGGGGGAGGGGTAGACCCTTCCAGGTCTTGCAGTAACGAGCCATGGTTGACCGTATCAAAGGCTTTTGATAGGTCTAGCGCTACGAGTACTGTTCTATGGTGGGGGTATTGATTCAAACCGCAATTTATCTGGGTGCTAATGACATTTAGCGCGGAGGTAGTGCTATGGAGTTTTCTGAAGCCATGCTGATGAGGGGCTAGCTGCAAATGTGCTTGGAAATAAGGGAGCAAAATGGCTTCAAGCGTCTTTGCCACTGGCGATAGGAGAGATATCGGACGATATGACTCACCTATGTTAGCTGGTTTCCCAGGCTTTAGTAGCGGGACCACCTTGGCCATTTTCCATTTCTCGGGTATGACAAAGGTGGAAAGAGACAGGTTGAAGACATGCGCTAAATATTTGAAACCCTCTTTCCCTAGGTTTTTAAGCATCGGCATGGCTATGCCGTCTGGGTCCCACTGCTTTGGATGGTTTAGCGCGACCAATGGCGTCCTCAACCTCTATAGCGGTGATGGCAACTGGTGACGCGCTGAATTTGTGTTTATGTGCGTGTCTATTGGCTCTCCGTCTATCTTTGTCAACCGTAGGCTGCATTATATATTGTCGGCAGAAAGCGCTCGCGCATTTTTTCGCATCCGACAGCACCTTATCGCCAAAGGCGATGGAAACTTTGTCTTTGTGCTTAGTCGGATTCGATAGGGACTTTACGGTGGACTAAAGTTTACCTACACCGGTAGAGAGGTTACAACCTCTTAGGTGCTCTTCCCATTTCGCCCGCTTGTGTTCGTCCACAAGCAATCTGATGCGTTGGTTTATGCGTGGACCCCCTTATTTGGGGGTCGCCTCGATCAAGCTGTCTTATAAGGTCGCGTTCCCTCGCTAAGCTCGCGGCCTCCGCCGGGAAGTGGGGCCGGATCTCGGGAATTCTCCCGGCGGGAATGAAATGTGCCGAGGCGGATTCAATGACCTTACGGAAGGCACGCTCCCCTTGGCGGGCATCAGTCGGGATAGGGAGGGCAGCAAAGCTGCTGTCTGTTGCAGATTTATATTCTTCCCACTTTCCTTTTTTGAAGTTTATGAAAGTGCGTTTTTCGGTGACGATGAAGTCGGCGGTACGCTCGAACGAAATAAGTATGGGCAGGTGGTCGGATGCCAATGTTACCATCGGCTGCCAGTTGACGCAGTTTACGAGTTCTGCGCTCACGATTGAGATATCTGGCGAGCTATGACAGCTTCCTACCATACGTGTGGGGGCGTCTCCGTTTATTGTGCAGAACGTCGTTTCTTCTATTTGATCCGCCAACATCTCACCCCTACTGTCCGCCCGCAAGTTTGAATGCCATAGGTCGTGATGGGCATTGAAATCGCCTAAGATAATGCGATTGTTGCCAGTGAGTAAGGCCTCGATATTAGGGCGGTATCCACTGGGGCAACAGGTGACAGGAGGGATGTAGATGTTGATGATTTCTAGATTTGCATCGTCTGACCGAACAGATAGGCCTTGACGTTCTAAGACATTGTCCCTGCGGTCATTTCTTTATCCGTCTTTGGTAATGAATTTTCGCACTTTTTCGGTTTTTCGAAAATTTTCAATATCGAAAAAGTGTGCGTGTTTATAGTCCGACTTCGTTCATTTTAAATAGAGATCTGAGATGAGTGCCCAGGAACTTACTCACCAAATTTCATTAAGATACCTCAAAATTTACTCAAGTTATCGGGCTTATGAATAGACGGACGGACGGACATGGCTATATAGAAGTATATATCTATCGCGATTAGTTTGTGCCGTTACGGGGTACCGTTGAGACCTACTCAGCTGAGTATAAAAACTTGTTTTTCGATCAAACTACCATTTTCCACACCCCAATGTTTTATCTATTTCAAACCTGTTAAATTTGAATTACAATAAGTAATCAATTGATTAGATGGTTTTTTAATTGGTAATGATTATTTTTAACTAAAAAAAAATAATTATTAAATAATTTTAATTAAAAATAATCAAAAAATTACTATTTTTAAATGTTTTAATTGTTACAATATGTTTTTGATTACATTTTTAATTCCATAACCATTACCATGAGTTAATTCCATAACCATTACGATTAGTAATCATTATTTAACAGGTCTCATCTACTTACCACATATGAAAATATTGGATTCAGCCAATTAGAAGAATGGAAGGGGGGTTTGCTTACGAAATACATACTATATGAACATTTCCTATAGGGAAATAGATTTTGAGTTTATTCTTTAAGACTTTTTACAGAGATGATTTTCAAGTCGATTTTTTGACGTTCAATCTGGTGTTTTATAATTTTTTATTGCAAGTCCTAAAATTGGTCAGGAAATCGGTTCCTGTAAAAGAGCCCTTAAGAATAATCTAGTGAAGGTTTTTGGGTATAAAGAAGATTTTTTAATACCTAAAACTTCAAGTGAAGATTTTTCCTATAAAAATTAAGATTTTTCGTCTCCTTCCTCTGGCAACACTGGTTACGAGGTATTTTGTGTCAGTTAGCTTTAGACTGGGCCCGTATTACGTGTTTCGATCAGTGACTGAAAACCATTTTCACACGGGTGGATTTAATCTGAAATTTTTTTGTTGCTTTGAAGTTATTTTTATTGGTTCTTTTTATAATCATGAGAACCACTTATTATATTGTATAAAAACAAACAAAAAATAGGTTGTTGTTGTTGTTGTAGCGATAGCGACACTACCCGAAGGCCTTGGGGAGTGTTATCGATGTTGATGTTTCTTTGCCGGATGCAGATCCGGTACGTTCCCGTAACAAGCACCATAAAGGTACTAGCAGCATCATCTCGGGAATGATTTGGTATGACCACATGAAACCTTCTAGGCCATCCCGCCGTCCCACCCCCTAGATCCATCAATAGTTCGGGGTCGCCAGAGCCTCGTCTGTTAATGAAACAGGATTCGCCACGCGTATGTGAGGATGTAAATTGAGTTGGAGAAGCTATATATTGCGCTGGCAACCCCTTGAGAGTGTTGCGATACACAGCCCCTTGAATCAATTCGGTATTTTAGTCGCCTCTTAATACAGGCATACCTACCGCGGGTATATTCTAAGCCCCCTAACCCGCTAAAAATAAATAAATGTAAGGCGCGATAACCTCCGAAGAGATTTTAGGCCGAGCTTCTCTTCCAATCTTCGTCGCACTCCTTTTTAATTTTTATTACAAATTGGCCGGACGGGACCTACTTATTTTATACAGACTCCGAACGGCATCTGGAGGCAGATGAGTTTTCACTGAGAGCTTTTCATGGCAGAAATACACTCGGAGTGCTTGCTAAACACTGCCGACGGGCCACCCCGCTTAGAAAAATTTTCTTCTAATTGAAAAACCTTATTTCTAAAATTTTGATATTGCTTTGCCGGGGGTGTGAACCCAGAGCATTCGGTGTGGTAGGCGGAGCACGCTACCATCCCACAACGGTGGCCGCCCCTAATCCGCTGGGGTAACAAAAAATACGGTGCCGCTAATTTGAATTTAACCTCTTTTTATGGTTCCCTATCGAATTTCGTAGGTACTAAATTTGTAAAGCAATCTCAAATTACCATTCTGTGGTGGCCTACTAATGGAATAATGTGGTTTTTATAAATGAAGTGATATCGATACGAATTACATATATGACTGGGTGAGTTTCTTTGAATATTGAACAATCGTAGATAAATTTATCAATACATCATATATGGCATGATACAAAAAATGGGGGTAATTCCACCTAATTTGACGTTAGGCACTTGACTTTTGCGGGAACAATGACAAAAAACTCTCGCTACAAGACTGAAAAATGTTACGATTTTTTATGATTTTGATGGCTGTTAGTTTAACGGATACGAGTCAGAACGAAAAAGGCGATCTTGTAACTGCTCTCCTGAATGGAGACATCGATTTACCGCACAGGGATGCCGAACCCGATCCCGCAATCGATGATGATGGAATAAATGTCCCCCACCCGATCACGACAAGTCAGAATAGCAATAATTAGATTCAAACACAACAAGGCTGCGGGCGCTGATGGATTGCATGCGGAGATATTCAAATACGGCGGCGGGGAGTTGGTAAGGCGCATGCATCAGCTTCTTCTCAAAATATCGTCGGACGAGTGCATGTCCGACGATTGGAATCTAAGTGTTCTTTTCCCAGTCCATAAGAAAGGGGATACCGCAAACTGCGCCAACTATCGCGGAATCAGCCTTCCTAATATCGCATATAAAGTCCTGTCGAGTGTATTGTTCGAAAGATTGAAGCCCACCGTTAATCGGCTGATTGGACCTTATCGCCAAATCTTGGAAATAACCCGCGAAAAAAGAATCGACACACATCACCTCTTCGTCAATTTTAAAGCCGCCTTCGACAGCACGAAAAGGAGCTGCCTATATGCCGCTATGTCTGAATTTGGTTTTTCCCGCAAAACTTATACGGCTGTGAAAATTGACGTTGAGCAACACCATCAGCTCAGGCAGAATTAAACGAGGTTTCAGACAGTGTGCGATTTATTTAATTTTATGCTGGAGAAAATTATACTATCTGCAGAAATTAACCGCTCTGGAACAATACTCTATAAAAGCGTGCAATTACTGGTATATGCTGATGACATTGATATAATCGGCCTAAACGCCCGAGCCGTTAGTTGTGCTTACTCCAAACTGGAAAAAGAAGCAGTAAGCGGTTTGATGGTGAATGAGGACAAAACGAAGTACTTGCTGTCATCGAGAAAAGAGTCAGCGCATATGCGCTTTGGCAACCACGCTACTGTTGGCAGCCATAATTTCGAAATAGCAAGACTTCGTTTATTTGGGAACCAGCATCAACACTAACAACAACATCAGCTCTGAAATCCAGCGAAGAATCACTCTTGCCATAAATGTTACTTTGGACTAGGGAGGCAATTGAAAAGTAAAGTCCTCTCTCGGCAGACGAAAATCATACTCTACAAGTTACTTATCGTACCCGTTCTGCTATATGGTGCAGAACCATGGACCATGACAACATCAGAGCGGCTCTTTTTGATTTTCTCTTAAGATGATTTCTTTGTGGGAATATGTATAGGTATTTAGTAGGATTAATTATATTTAAATTATATTATTTGTAGCGAAATGTTTGCATGTTTTATGTCTTAATATGAATTTAAATTTAATTAAAAGAATTTAGAAATTTTAAAAAGATAGAAAATGGGTAATTTGATGGGTAAATGGAGGGTTGAAAATGGCCTTGAGGTGTTGCAAATACGTATACATAGTAGTTTTGGCCTATATGTACGAGGCCAAAAGAAAAGTTTGCACACATGCAAATAGTTTCGTTAGCAAAGAAAAACGCCTCGTTGTGTAAAAATTCTCTGGTTAAATTGTGATTATTACAAAGAGGATAAAATTAATAAGAGGGAACATTGTAGACCTGTGAAACTTTTTAGAACACGTAGAGCAAATCTGGGAGGAATTCACCATACGTTTTGCTATGCTGTCCGTTTTTTTAAGGCTGTCTAAATCTGTAATTAATTTTGCCTTTGGAAAAATGACCTATTAGAAATAAGCTGGCTGAAAAATATTGGCATAAGAGCTTAAGTTAAATCAACAGTTGAAAATCTCAACCAATCGATTTGTAAAAAAAGCTAATTTGTCTATTTATTTCTTATTTTTCTTTTTATGACAGAGCATAACGTTCTTAAGCAAAATTTGAGCAGAAAATAGAAAACTCAAAAGTGACTCCGGTTGTTATGTTCGCAGCATTTATTTGGTTCAAAGTCACACCAATAATAGCCAAAGCCATAATAATTTACATGGGTCATCAGTTCTTTCCCCTGATTCAAAAGCTGAACTACCAGCCTACCGCCATCAGCTCAGTGTCATCATTGCCTGCGACGCCAATAACACCAAACTCGTGCCTGACACACAAGAATCGTTTCACTCAATAGCGCAAGTAAAATTTACTACGCACTCACTACTGAGCAGCGTC
The DNA here is from genome assembly GCA_029619165.1 of Eurosta solidaginis. Taxonomy (NCBI): domain Eukaryota; kingdom Metazoa; phylum Arthropoda; class Insecta; order Diptera; family Tephritidae; genus Eurosta; species Eurosta solidaginis. Next base: position 13,044 of record JARSSU010009660.1, on the reverse strand, counting down.
AAAAATTCGCCTGGAGTTATTACGTGAATGAGCTACCATTGAGCTGGCACCAGCATTGGCGCCGGCGCCATGCAATTTACATCATTAAAATTGCGCCAATGCCCAGGCTTGAGAGTTAATTCACTGATTTTTTGTAAATAATTTAAGATTGTAAATTGAATTGCAAGAGACAAGAATATATTTCGTGCAGGTGTACAGCACTTGTATGAATTTATTTTTCTTTTTTCAAGCTTTTGGTTCAAATGCCGCTCGTTGTTTACCATATTGATCTCATGAATTAGGAAAGGTGCCCATTTTTCCCAAAACAGCCGATTTTACCAGGCCATCAACAATCGATTTTTCGAATATTGAATTTCTCCATTTCCATCTTCCTCATCCGCAGAAAATTTCATATTTCCGTCTTCCTCATCTGAATAACATTTTATTTTTCCCTCTTCCTCCGAACGCGTTCGTCTTATTTATCGAAATCAGGGAATTTATGGATAAGTTCCCTGTTCTGAGTTCGACTACCGCGTCGACTCCATGATATTTATTTATTTTTTAATTTATTCTGCTTTGTGGGATCAAATCAATCAAAAATCAATCAAAAGTTTTTTTTAGAGGAAGGAAGAAAATCGAAAAAAGAATCTGATTCACCAGGTCATCAGAAAATATGTAGGGTTAATGGAGTATGTTAGAAAAATATAAATTGCATTTCGCATCTCTAATTAAAATACCTGCTCATTCCTAATGAATGCTGTAAAGGAAAAAATACTATACAAACCAAAGAGACTTCTTTGTACAACATATTCATATGTTTTGAAGTCAGAAATTAACGTTAGTTATATCTATGTATGTCCCACGCATTCACCTGACCACTCACCACTCACTAGACTGACACTCCTGCATATAACTGCGCTTTTAGGCCATGTTATCAGTTAGTGTGGCACAGCTGTATAGGCTACTGAATTGTCGTAACTTTTCTGGGTTCGTAGCCCGATCAAGTCAATGTATCTTTATTTTTTTTAGCTGAAATTTTCAGCAACCACTTCTCCTAGCATAGATTACGTAACGGGTGCCAATGTAATCAAGACATAGTTTCTGATGACCGTTTACATTACCAGCTAGAACTGCCGCATTGCATTACAGAGGCGCTTCTGAGTAAAGCACAAATGAAGCGAACAAACGAAAAAAAATTCATATGCCTTTTTTTATTTTAAAAAACGGTTAATTTTCCTTTACATTCCGATTACCTTATAAATTACTAGTAAAATTGCTGTATTGCAATACAGAAATGCTTTCCAAGTAATGCGGAAAAGATGTGAACAAGCAAAAAATATTCTCATTTGCGTCTTTTCAAAAATTACAGTTATTTTTCTTTTCTGGCTTCATTATTTTCTACATTTTTTGTATACATAATTCGAATAAAGTTTGCGGTCGTAACTCACGCGTTTGACAATTTTATGAATTTAATTTAATTTAAGTGATTTTTAAACAAAATGTACAGTAAAAGACATATAAAACGCCTTGTGAAGAAGGAGAAATCTATTTTATGTGAAAAACTTGAAGCTAAAAGTGCTACATTTTCCGAAAGTGATTTTTCTATTGTGGATAATGCAAGGCATAATTTGCATCATCGTCAAAAAAACAGTTTAACGTGTAAACTTAGGCAGTGGTTTTTGGAGTGCAGTCCATCTGTCGAAACATGCACTCAGTTGTTAAAAATTTTAATATCTGAAAATATCGAAGTACCAATAAGTGTTCCAGGATTCGTGGGATCAACAATGCTTCCTACGAAACGTACCGTTGCTCCAGGAGAATATGTGCATATCGGTCTTCACCATCAGCTACGAAAATTTAGTGCTACTATTGAGAACGTGAACATCGATGAGATTTACCTTGACATTGGCGTGGACGGTTTGCCTCTGTATAAGAGTTGAGCAATGGGATTATGGCCAATTTTGAGTCACATTACCAATATTCCCCACTGTGAACCTTTCCTTATTGGATCATACGTAGGAAAAGCAAAGCCGATCAATGTCAATAGTTACCTTAATGACCTTGTGGTAGAAATTAAATCTCTTGCAGATGAGGGTGATAATGCTAGGAAATAAATCACTAAAAGTATTTATTCGTGCAATAGTTTGTGATGCTCCAGCTCGGTCATTTTTGCGGTGTTCGAGGACATACCGCATTAAATGGTTGCACTAAATGTATGCAAACAGGTCGTAGTGTTAATGGCGTAACTACATTCGAAGCTCTGATTAGTGGTTTACGTACGGGACTCTGATTTTTTCAACAGGAAAAGACAAATCTTTCCATAACCCCTTGTACGCTGATTGTAAAATCAGCTTAGAAGAAATAAGTATTGGTATGATCAGCCAGTTTCCTTCAGATGCTATGCACTTGGTGGACCTTGGAGTCACAAAGAAAATTATTTCATATCTTCTTACATCTAAAACAAATCAGAAGATAAGCTCGCAAGAAAAAAAACAAATGTCTTCCTTACTGACTTCATTCATACCTTATATATTGTAACGAATGTTAGCAGCACTGAGCGATACTATCGTCTCTAAGCCGATGCTAAGCAGTGACGTGATTGCACATCAATAATTCAATCATTATGTATCTACATAAATGAAACAATAACTGCGTCTACATATATGTACCATGTCCGTATACGATCAGCGGAGAGTCAATGCACAAACACAAGCATATATCTGAGATACTCCTATAAGTATGCAATGAGAAAAACTATAAACTTGTGCAATTGTAGTTACAGCTGAGAAGTTTGAGAGCTGCTAGACTAGTAGATTCTAGAAGCGCCTAGAAGATGCGAAGGTTGAAATCAAAGAGTATAAAAGGCGGCAATTGTAAAGGCACTGGAATTCAGTTTGATTTGAGTTGTCAAGCAGTTACGACTAAGACGATATCTAGCGAGCAATAGCAGTATTATTTTGAAAGTCAGTTTCATTTAAGCTATCAGTTTGGTTATTAAGCTATTCGTTGCACAATTTGAGTGTTATTGTGAAGTATTTTAATAAAGGCCATTTTTCCATTATTCAATATTGGAGTTATTTATTCAACAGTTTAACGATACGAACCTAGAAAAAGGGCAAATAAGAGGATTTGCAGCAAATTCGTTACAATTGGTGTCAGAAGAGGAATTGTTGAATAAATTCCGAAGATTGGGAATACAACTGGGACATGGCAAAGTTCAGTGAATTGGAGATCCAGCAACTGAAAAAGGAGTTGGAGAACCGTGGATTAAATACAACCGGCAATAAGATCGAACTTCAAGCACGGCTACGAGAGGTAATGGAGTCGCAAGGAATTGATGTGGACGAGTTTGTCTTTTATTCTGATGGGGACGAAACAACAACAAAAATTGAAGAGAAAAACGAAACATCGCAGACGGTTACCAGCACAGACTTGAACATGATATTGGCTGCAATATCTGCACAAACATCGACAGTAGCATCAATGTCGTCGCAATTGGCATCCCAACTGGAAGCGCAAGAGGAACGTATAACAGAAATGTCATCGCAAATATCCACCAACATGTCATCTCAGCTGGAATCGCAGGAGACACGCATAACATCGAAGATTGAAGCACAAGAAACGCGTATGTTAGAAATGTGGACACAGATTACATCCAATGTGCATCTCAAATGGAATCGCAGGAGACACGCATAACATCGAAGATGGAAGAACAAGAGGAGCGCTTATCATTGCAGGCGGCACAAATGTCTTCACAGTTAGAAGCACAGGGAGCAAGGGTAACATCAAAGCTGGAAGCGCAGTATGCAAAAATCGCTCAATTTCAGGCAGAAGTCGATGATTTGAAGGGTCGTATGGAGCAGTTACAACTAAATCGCCCAGCTGTTTCAGCGAGTAATCCAAAGGTAAAAACACCATACTTTGACGGGTCTGTTCCTTTCCAGGTCTTTAAGCTACAGTTTGAGAAGACCGCAACAGTGAAACAACTGGAATGCTGCAGATAAAGTTGCTGCACTCTTCGTAGAATTGAAAGGACCAGCTGCCGAAATCTTACAGACTATTCCAGAGTACGAACGGAACAGCTATGAAGCACTGATGGCCGCTGTCAAGAGATTTATGGAAGCGAGCATAGAAAACAGATATTCCAAATTGAGTGCAAAACCGCCACCAAAGAGCGAATGAGACTTTTGCAGGAGTTTGCCTCGGATGTTGAAAGGTTGGCACATTTGGCAAATGCGGACGCACCCGCGGAGTACACCGAGAGGGTAAAAATCCAGAGTTTTATAAATGGCATACGGGACGTAGAAGCGAGCGACATATGCAAACCCAAAACCCACATTCGCAGAAACGGTATCCTATGCACTGACTCAAGAAACAGCGTCGCTATTGAGTAAACCAGCATACAAAGCTCATCGTGTGGAAGTGGAAAGACCAGATTGGGTAGACACAATTTGGAAGCACTGAAGGGATCACACAGAAAAATGGCCTTTATTAAAATACTTCACAATAACACTCAAACTGTACAACGAATAGCTTAATAACCAAACTGATAGCTTAAATGAAACTGAATTTCAAAATAATACTGCTATTGCTCGCTAGATATCGTCTTAGTCGTAACTGCTTGACAACTCAAATCAAACTGAATTCCAGTGCCTCTACAATTGCCGCCTTTTATACTCTTTGATTTCAACCTTCGCATCTTCTAGGCGCTTCTAGAATCTACTAGTCCAGCAGCTCTCAAACTTCTCAGCTGTAACTACAATTGCACAAGTTTATAGTTTTTCTCATTGCATACTTTTAGGAGTATCTCAGATATATGCTTGTGTTTGTGCATTGACTCTCCGCTGTTCGTATACGTACATGGTACATATATTTAGACGCAATTATTGTTTCGTTTATGTAGATACATAATGATTGAATTATGATGTGCATTCACGTCACTGCTAACATTCGTTACAATATGTAGGGAGTTCGCAAGGAAACCTCGATCATATGAAGAATTTAAAAGATGGAAAGCAGTAGAATTCCGCCAGTTCCTGTTGTACACCAGTCCATTATCAATTAAGAATTTCATATCTGATGAATTCTTTAAACATTTTCTTCTATTACATTGCTCATATCGTATGCTAATGTGTAAAAAACATTTTTCATCTAACTTATCTGCCACACAAGAAATGCTTTCCGCCTTTGTAGTAAATTTTCCAAAATTGTATGAGCATACAAGTATCACGTATAATGCTCACAACATCCTGCATCTTACGGACTGTGTAAAGAATCACGGATTCTTTCACGGATTCAATCACGGATTCTTTCTCACAGCATATATGTTCGAAAACTTTATGAAAATTTTGAAAAAAGCAGTCAAGAAACCTCAATCAACTACAACTCAACGCAAAAGGGGAAGTTATTGCGTACGCAATGGAGGATCTTTATATATCTGCAAAATTTCCTGATAACTTTTGTGCAGTACCGCCTTTGCTCCCTATATGTATTACCAAAATCAATTCGAATGGAACATTTGAGGGGAAACCATATCCTAATCCCCATAATTTGTATTCGGAACCCGTCCCATCGCTGGATATAGGAATATGTGTTACTCATCCTTCTCAATTTGATAGTGTACAAATTTTCAACTAGAAGACATTTATACAAAAGTCATGGTTTTGCCATATGAAGAAAATTTAGTTTTGCTGCCTTTACTTACTTCATCACTGCTCTTAAAAATACAACAAATAAACATATAAAATAAACTTCTGTAAATGGATGCACAACTTGGTGGAATGGTAGATGTCATGCGAGGTTTCAAAAACGAAATTTCGAATCTTATTTGTAAGTCACTGAAAAAATTATATTTCTTTTACGAAATGCTCATTTGCATTTTTTTCTCTTTTAAGGTAAAGTACAATCGCAAAATGATACTATAACACAGTTAGCAGCAGAGGTCGCTATGTTAAAATCTGTTCTTCTGAAAACTGCAGCAGATCAACCAACATACTCTCAAAGGTTTCCTTTAAAGTCCGAGGATGAACTTATCCAGTTTGAGAAGGAAATAACTGAAGACAACAGAGCTGCAATGGTAAGAGTTTTAATTTCACACTTTAAAAACAGTTCTTTGTGTTTTCTTCATATAACGATTTTAATTTTGTCTTTATATTTACAGATTGTCAGTTTGAAAAAGCTGATTATACCTAGAGGGTGGAGTAAATATGTGGAGAGAATACTGCGACCGAGGTTGTTCTACAATATAATGTGGATGGAAAGAACTCCAAGAAAAGGCTGCGCGATTTCCCGAAACTGCCTCGAAATACTTTTTGGTAATATTGACTATATACGGCACAAAACTAAACAAAGTATTTATTTTTGCTTAACTTTCTTATCACTTTAGATGCGACAATTGTGGATGGAAAAACATTTACAGATTCTTGAAGGACCTACGACATGGACTGCGGTGTGTCAAAAATAAACCCATCAAAAAAATATGTTTAGAAAATAAGGCAAATTAAAAAATGTATGCAAATATTTACTTAAATATATATGTGTTCGCTTTAGTTTTATAACTTTATATAATTACTTTTTATGCATTTTATTTTAAACTAATACAAAATAAATGAAATTAAACAAATAAAAATGGGTTACGTAATGTGATTAGCAACGCATTACAAACCCGCTTTCAAGTAATGCATTTAATCAGCGTTTTTAAATCTTATTTGGAATACGTAAGGAAGTGCTTTTAGATACAAAAAAGGAATGGGTTGCGTAGGGGGGTCTGTCGGACGCATTACAAAAGCGCTTTAAAGTAATGCAATTAATCAGCGCTTTTAAATCTTCATTTGGAATACTGTAACGAATGTTAGCAGCACTGAGCGATGCTATCGTCTCTAAGCCGATGCTAAGCAGTGACGTGAATGCACATCAATAATTCATCATTATGTATCTACATAAACGAAACAATAACTGCGTCTACATATATGTACCATGTACGTATACGAGCAGCGGAGAGTCAATGCACTAACGCATGCATATATCTGAGAAGTTTGAGAGCTACTGGATTAGTAGATTCTGGAAGCGCCTAAAAGATGTATAAAATTGTGCAATTTTAGTTATAGCTGAGAAGTTTGAGAGCTCATGGACAATGCTAGTAGATTCTAGAAAAATCGTGAACGAGGAAACCAAAGAGTATAAAAGGCGACAGATGTAGAGGCGCTGTAATTCAGTTTGAGTTGAGCTATCAATCAGTTTGATTAAGCACGCGATCTGGCGGCCTATAGTAGAGTTTCATTTGAGTTATCAATCAGTTTGGTTATTAAGCCAGCGAGTAGCAAAGTATAAGTGTTATTGTGAAGTACTTTAATAAAGGCCATTTTTCCATTATTCAATATTGGAGTTATTTATTCAACAGTTTAGTGATTCAAACTTAGCAGAGGATTGCAAATAAGAGGATTTGCAGCAAATTCGTTACAATTGGTGTCAGAAGAGGAATTGTTGAATAAATTCCCAGAGGACAACAAGGACATGGCAAAGTTCAGTGAATTGAAGATCCAGCACCTAAAGACGGAGTTGGAGAGCCGTGGATTGAATACAAGCGGCGTTAAACTCGAACTTCAGGCACGGCTACGAGAGGCAATGGAAGCAGAAGGAATTGATGTGGACGAGTATGTCTTTTATCCTGATGGGGCCGAGACAACAGCAAAACTGAAGGGAAAAATGAAACATCGCAGACAGTTACGAGCACAGACTTGAACATGATTTGGCTGCAATATCTGCTCAAACATCAACAATGTCATCTCAACTAGAAGAACAGAAAACGTATATGACATCTCAACTAGAAGAACAGAAAACGTATATGTCATCACAGATGGAATCCCAGAGACACGAATAACATCGAAGATGGAAGCACAGGAGGCACATATTGCAAAAGTGTCGTCAGAAATAACATCGAAGATTGAAGCACAGAAACGCGTATGTCAGAAATGTCGACACAGATTACATCCAATATGGCATCCCAACTGGAATCGCAGGAGACACGCATAACATCCAAATGGAAGAACAAGAGGAGCGCTTATCATTACAGGTGGCACAAATGTCTTCACAGTTAGCACAGGAAACAAATTCTCATCACAGCTGGAGGCTGTTAGTGAACGACAAAATAAAGTGGAGGCCGAGATGGATGCTTTGAAAGATCGGATTCAGGAGTTACAATTGAACCGTCCAATCACTTCAACGTCTACTCTGAAGGTAAAATCCCCAACGTTTGATGGTTCTGTTCCATTCCAGGTATTTAAGCTCCAATTTGAGAAGACGTCGGCAGCGAACAACTGGAATGCTGAAGATAAAGTTGCAGCTCTGTTCGTGGCATTGAAAGGGCCAGCAGCCGAAATCCTACAGATGATTCCCGAAGGAGAGCGGAACAACTATGAAGCATTGATGGCCGCTGTCGAGAGACGTTATGGAAGCGAGCATAGGAAACAGATATTCTAAATTGAGTTGCAAAACCGTCACCAAAGAGCTAATGAGACTTTGCAGGAGTTTGCCTCGGATGTTGAAAGGTTGGCTCATCTCGCAAATGCGGATGCACCCGTGGAATACACCGAGAGGGTAAAAATCCAGAGTTTTATAAATGGCATACGGGACGTGGAAACGAAGCGAGCTACATACGCAAACCCAAAGCTGACATTTGCTGAAACGGTATCACATGCATTGACTCAGGAAACGGCTTCACTATTGAGTAAACCAGCATACAAAGCTCATCGTGTGGAAGTGGAAAGACCAGATTGGGTAGACACAATTTAGGAAGCACTGAAGGGATCACAACAGAAAAATGCCGGAGTTATTAAATGTTTCAAGTGCGGCAACCCAGGTCATATTGCACGACATTGCAGCAGCGGTCCCAATAGCTCCAACAATGTGGTGGCCGTAAACGCAGAGCTGAAGGAGATGAGCAAATCTCCAAGTCCACTCAATGTTAAACTAAAGCGTGTCAGCCACAAGGGGCGACAGCTGGCTCCCTCAATTGAATGCCCCATAATCTCTATCTCACAAATTGGAAGAAGGTCAAACAATCTTACTGTCGGAGGACATGTGGATGGAAAGGAACGTTTACTGACTGTAGATACGGGTGCATCGCATTCCATCATTCGAGCGGATTTAGTCAACAAGAAGGTAAGACCATTGCATGGAGCAAGATTGCGTACAGCCACTGGAGAAGACAGCACGGTTCTAGGAGAAGTATCATGTGAAGTCGCAATTGGGAACGTCACGGTAGTACACAATTTTATAGTGGCAGAGATTGTTGATGAAATCATAATTGGAGTGGACTTCTTAATCGACCAGGGCATCAAGATCGACATGCAAAGCAAGACGATGCGATATAAGAACATGGATGTGCCACTTAATTTCGGCTACGAGAGAGGCTACAGCAGTAAACGAGTGCTGGTGGAAGAGAGTCAGCAAATACCACCAAAATCAGAAGCAGTCATCTGGGCAAAGGTTGATGAAGATTGTGGGACAAACAAATTGTGGGTTGTCGAAGCAGCAAATAAATCAGAATTGAACATACTTGTAGGAAAAACCCTGGCTATGACAAAACAAGATGGACGTATTCCGGTAAGAGACTCAATGAGTTCAAGTCACCATTCAATTTGACCAAAGGAACTATTTTGGGAAGATCCAAGAGGGCGAAGTAGTTATTAACTGTGAACAGCTCCAGGAACACGTTTCATCTAGTAATACTGATCTTTCAAACGACATCACGGCATGGACGCAAGGGCTAGAGGAAAGCCTATCAGAGTAAGGCAAAACAGTGCTCCTAAAGTACGCGAACATCTTTGACCAGGATGGTTTCAAACCAGGCCGCACCAACGTTGTGAAACATCAAATTGACACTGGAGATGCGAGGCCGATCCGTCAAGCTCCACGTAGTGTTCCACTGGCGAAGCGGGAAGTTGTGAGTCAAATCATACAAGAAATGAACGACAGCGGCGTCATCGAACCATCAGCTAGTCCATGGAGCTCACCGGTAGTACTTGTAAAGAAGAAGGATGGAAAAATGAGGTTTTGCGTGGACTACCGGAATTGAATGACGTAACGAAAAAGGATAGCTACCCATTGCCAAGAATTGACGACACTCTGGACTCGCTATCTGGTACGAAATGGTTTTCCACGCTGGACTTGAAAAGCGGCTACTGGCAAGTGGAGGTGAAGGAGGAAGATAAAGAGAAAACATCCTTCAGTGTCGGTGATGGTCTTTGGCAATTTACAGTGATGCCTTTGGACTTTGTAATGCACCAGCTACTTTTGAGAGACTCATGGACCAGGTACTGAAAGGACTACATTGGAAAACATGCTTGGTGTACCTGGACGACATCATCGTATTGGGCAAGAATTTGATGAACATCTTAGGAACTTGGAGGAAGTTTTCCAAAGAATAGCTGGCGCTGGTCTGAAGTTAAGTCCCAAAAAGTGTGCGCTGTTTAAAAAGGAAGTAAATTATTTGGGTCACAAGGTAACGACAGATGGCATCTGCACTGCGAACGAAAAGATAGAGGCAGTAAAGGATTGGCCAAGACCACAGAACCTACATGAATTAAGAAGTTTCCTTGGGCTGTGCACATATTACCGCCGATTTGTACCAAATTTTTCCAGCGTAGCCCATAGCCTCCATGAGCTTACAAGAAAAAATAAAGCTTTTGAATGGAAGAAGGAGCAAGAAGTGGCTTTCCAAACATTGAAGGAGCGTTTGTGCACTGCCCCAATGTTAGCATATCCGATTCCAGGAGCAACATTTATTCTAGATACAGATGCGAGTGGATATGCTATAGGAGGCGTTTTATCACAACTGGTCGATGGACAGGAGAAGGTAGTTGCATATTACAGCCGTTCGATTGGAAAACCAGAGAGGAACTACTGTGTTACGCGGAGAGAGCTGTTGGCATTGGTAGAGTGCATTAAACATTTTCACAAATACCTCTACGGCCAGCGATTCCGTGTCAGGACAGATACGCAGCGTTGAAATGGCTTCTGCAGTTCCGTAATCCGGAAGGACAATTGGCACGGTGGATCGAGCGACTACAAAGCTATGACTTTCATTGAGCATCGAAAAGGTAGTACCCATGGAAATGCCGATGCAATGTCACGAAGGCCATGTAGTTTGGAATGCAAGCACTGTTCAAAGGCCGAGGCTAAAGAAGACATTATAGATGTCCGGCTAATGACTATAACGTGTACGGATGAATGGGACAAGGAACAACTAAGAAAGTGTCAGCTAAAAGATACAGATCTGTCACATGTTATGCAAGGGCTCGAACGAAACGAAAAACCAAGCAGAGAGGAGATGTCAGCAGAGAGTCCCATTGCGAAGTCATATTGGGCACAGTGGAACAGTTTAGAATTGATATCCGGTTGCTTGCATCGAGTATGGGAGAGTGAGGATGGTCAATGCAAGAAGAAATTGATAGTTGTTTCCAGAAAGAGGATTCCTGACGTGCTCAGCGACTGCACATGGTCCAAGTGGAGGTCATCTTGGAATCACGAAGACACTCGAGAAAATTAAGCAGAGATTCTATTGGGTTGGTTGCCGTCAGTCGGTCACCGAGTGGATTGCCAATTGCGAGGTATGCAACTGAGCGAAAGGGCCCAAAACCCGAAGTCATGGCCAGATGAAGCAGTATATTTCAGGTGCACCATTTGAAAGGATCGCCATGGATATCGCAGGTCCATTTCCTACTAGCAACCGCGGAAACAAATACGTACTGGTGGTTATGGATTATTTCAGTAAATGGCCAGAGGTATACCCAATCCCAAACCAAGAAGCAGAAACAGTAGCAGAAGCGGTTAAAAACGAATGGGTTGCAAGGTATGGTGTACCAATGGAGTTACATTCTGACCAAGGCAGGAATTTTTGAATCAGCTGTGTTCCAAGAAATGTGCAAGAATTTGGGCATTCGCAAAACACGGACAACTGCATTGCACCCTCAGTCCGATGGTATGGTGGAACGTTTCAATAGAACATTGGAGGAGCATTTAAGGAAAGTAGTAGACAAGTACCATAAGGACTGGGATACACACATATCATTTTTCTTGATAGCCTACCGATCGGCAGTACATGACACAACAGGCCAAACTATCGCAAAGGTAATTTTTGGCAATGACCTTCGACTGCCAGCTGATTTGAAGTATGGGATAGATGCCGATGCGGAGAGGAATGTCAAGAAATGCACTGGTGTCTTGGAAGAAGAGCTGAGAGAGATACACGATCTGGTAAGGCAACGAGCAAAGATTATGAGTGACAAGATGAAAGCGAGGTACGATAAAGCAATTAATTCGGAAGGGTTTCAGGAAGGAGATTTGGTGCTGCTATACAACCCACAACGAAAAAAAGGTTTGTCCCCGAAATTGCAGTGTAAACTGGGAAGGCCCATACAAAGTTGTAAAACGGATCAACGATGTAGTATACCGCATACAAACCACTACCAAACCACGAACCAAAATGAAAGTGGTTCATTTGGAGAGATTATCAGCGTTTAGATCGAGAGATTTGTCTGATCGGGACGATCAGACTTAGGTGGAGGGCAGTGTACGAATGTTAGCAGCACTGAGCGATGCTATCGTCTCTAAGCCGATGCTAAGCAGTGACGTGAATGCACATCAATAATTCAATCATTATATATCTACATAAACGAAACAATAACTGCGTCTACATATATGTACCATGTACGTATACGAGCAGCGGAGAGTCAATGCACTAACACATGCATATATCTGAGAAGTTTGAGAGCTACTGGACTAGTAGATTCTGGAAGCGCCTAAAAGATGTATAAAATTGTGCAATTTTAGTTATAGCTGAGAAGTTTGAGAGCTCATGGACAATGCTAGTAGATTCTAGAAAAATGCGAACGAGGAAACCAAAGAGTATAAAAGGCGACAGATGTAGAGGCGCTGTAATTCAGTTTGAGTTGAGCTATCAATCAGTTTGATTAAGCACGCGATCTGGCGGCCAATAGTAGAGTTTCATTTGAGTTATCAATCAGTTTGGTTATTAAGCCAGCGAGTAGCAAAGTATAAGTGTTA
>JARSSU010009659.1:0-12887 GCA_029619165.1 Eurosta solidaginis | reverse complement strand
ATTTGGCGCATTGTGAAAATCTGGTGTCGATGGTAGATTTACCAGGTCTGAAGCCGCCACTGATAAGGTCCAATCAGCCGATTCACGGTGGGCTTCAATCTTTCGCACAATACACTTGAAAGGGACCTATATGCGACATTAAGAAGGCTGATTCCACGATAGTTGGTGTATTTTGCAGTATCGCGCCTTCTTGTGGACTGGGCAAAGAACACTTAGATCCAACCGCGGGCATGCACTCGTCCGCCCATATTTTGCTAAGAAGCTGCTGCATCGCCCTTAACCAACTCCTCGCCGCTCGTACTTGAATAGCTCCGTAGGCAATCTATCATCGCCCACGGCCTTGTTGTTTTTCAATATGGTTATTGATATTCTAACTTCGTCATACATCGGCGGGGAGGACATGATATTCCAGTCATCATCGAATGCGGGAATCGGTTCTTCATCTCTGCGCGGTTAAATTGCTGCCTCCTTTTAGGAGAGCAGAGAAGTATTCCCTCCATAATCTAAGCACTCTCTGGACATCAGTTACAAGTCGCCCGTTTTCATTCCTACAGGAGTTTGCCCCGGTCTTAAAACCTTCCGTCTGTCACCGTATTTTTTTGTAGAATGTTCGGGCGTTATTCCTGGTGGCTAGCAGCTCAAGCTCCTCGCACTCACGCCTTTCTGCTTCTGCTTTTTTCTTCCTGAAAATGCGTCTCGCTTCCCTTTTCAACTCACGATAGCTTTCACACACTCCTCTTGTGCGCGCTCGCTTTTAACGTAGCTCTGTAGGTAGCGTCTTTTCTTTCGGTTGCAACGCGGCATTCTTTATCGTACCCAGTTGTTTTTTCGTGGCCGCGGTAACCAATTTTTTTCTCGGCGCCAGTACGAAGTGCTTGGAGATATGCTCCCACTGCTCCTGTATTCCTTCAGGATGAGTTGTGCTCTCAGAGAGCAAGTGTGAGAGTCGAGTTGCGAAATCATTGGCAGTCTGTGTGATTGAAGCTTTTCGACGTCTAGCTTTCCTTGTGTTTTTTGTTCCTTGGTTTTAGCCGCTTTGAGGCGGGTGCGTATTTTGGCTGCAACGAGATAATGGTCCGAGTCGATGTTATGTCGTCGGATCATGCGCACATCTAAAACACTGGAGGCATGCTGTCCGTATATCACAACGTGATCGATCTGATTGCGAGTATTTCGATCAGGAGACAGCCATGTAGCTTGATGTATCTTTTTATGCATGAACCTCGTGCTGGATATGACCATGTTTCGAGCACCGGCAAAGTCAATCAGCCTCAGTCGTTAGGAGAAGTTTCATTGTGTAGGCTGAACTTTCCGAATGTAGGGCCAAAAAACACCTTATTTGCCCACCCTGGCGGTAAAGTCGCCCAGCACGACTTTTATATCATGACGGGGAAGCGCTCGTATGTGCGTTCTAATTGTTCATAAAAAGTGTCTTTCACCTCATCGTCTTTCTCCTCTGTCGGCGCATAGGTGCAGATGAATGATATATTAAAAACTTTGCTTTTATTCGGATAGCGGCGAGACGCTCGTCCACAGGCCGTGAACGCCAGCACTTGGCGGCAAAGTCTCTCTCCCACCACGAATCCGACGCCGAAACTGCGCTTATTCGTATGGCCACTCCAATAGTTGTCACAATTTTTGATCTCTTTCTTCCTTGCTTCGTCCAACGCATTTCTTGGATGGCGGTGATGTCAGATTTTGCTTTGACGAGGACATCAACCAGCCGGACATCTGCACCAATCCCATTCAGGGAGCGGACGTTCCAGATGCATGCCCTCAATTCATTGTCCTTCAAACGTTTGCCATGGGTCGTCATCAATAGAGAGTGTATTTATCCGAGGCTTGTTGTTATATTTCATTGGAGTATGGTTTTACGGTGGCGGGTCCCAGCCCAGCGCACAACCCCTCAGCGGGGGTGAAAATATTACTTGCACGTTTATATAGCGAGCCGCTCAATTTCTTGCTGGGTTCACAAAGTTCTCACGCACACACATACACACACACACACTTGTTGTCATAAAATTGTCACGCACACACACGCAAATTTGCGGTTTTATATATATACATATATATATATATATATGTCAGTATGTATATACTTTTCCTTTCACATTTTGGCACATAACCGGTATTTTCTAACTACTAGCTTGGGCAATAACACAACATATTTGGCGTAAAATTAATATTAATGCTTTTAACATAAACAACTTTTTTACATTATTTTCTGGTTGACAAAATCTTTTTAAAGAATTTACTTACAATAAAATGAGGAACAGCTTTGGAGTTATGTTTGGTTGTCGTCCTGATGAATACTTTTGAGAATTTTGCTCTCTACTCGCGGTACAAGAACGGCGTTCAAGGTCAATAGTGATCGGCGGCTGCAGGCGGTTGATGTTGAAGATTTTATGCTTTTCACAGTTTTTGAGGGCTCACAGTTCCACTCAATATACAAAGATATTTGTATCCTTTACTTTTTTACTTTTTGAGGGTATATTTTATAGTTACACTCAATCGAGAAGTATATTTGTATCCTTTTTAAATTATACAGTTTTACAAGTTTCACTGTTAAAAACAGTCAGTTTGAGATCTTCACACCTCTGCAAAAATGCATATAAAATTTAAATTTAATCGGCAAATCAAACTGCGTTACTGCCCCCGAATTTAACCAAAGCCAATATAATTCATTATTCCGCAATTATTTTTAGTGGCCGTTATATATATGGAAAAATTAACTCCGTTTTCTTGAATGTGCTTCAAAGGACACTTGTAAGTGAAACATTCTTGATTGCATTCTACATTAAAGTCTCTATATCGATATTTGTTCCTAAATCACTAGTTTAGAAGATATAGCCATCAAGACTATTTTTATACATTTCCAGCCTTTAGGTCAATTCTGCATGGAATTTTTTCACTACAGATGCCGTTAGAGCGCATAAAATCAGAACTGATCCATTGTGGGTTGTCTCTACCCGATTTCCATGTCAGGAGAAAAATAAATTCTTCGTGATATAATTGAAATTTTAGTAAAATAATCTTCGGAGGCTCGCAATATTAATGGCTTCCATTTTCAAGAGGCAAGATTTCTGTTATTTTAAGCGAGCACATAAATTACAATAATTTTTCAAACCAATAAAATGGGAAAATTATTTTATTTGAGTTGGTAGCACTAAATGTTATAATCTGTTTAACTTTCAGGAGTTAATTTGGCAACCGACAACTGGACAATGGAATTATCTTCTTAAATAAATAATAAATCAATAAATAAATGCACAAAATGTATTATTACCTTTCAAGACGGAGGTGACGAGTTCACCCACACATTTAAAGATTGTTTCGCTCTCCACTAACACATGTAACATTTCATACTGTCATCGAATTGACAGTGTCATCTTTAATGACAGCTGGAAAAAAATCATGATTGCACTGTTTTGGTTTATATTTAATAAGTGAATAATTGAATTAAATACAACATTCTTAAAATACATTTAGTTTATGGAGACTTAGTTTTCTCTGCTATTATTAATTATTATGAAAGTGGTCTAAGTCATTTCCAACGCATGGTCTTAAATGAATTGCTATTTCTAAAGCAATGCGTCTGTAGATGATTATAGCGCTATAAACTAATGATAGAATTGAATCTTGGGTTTTAATGAATAAATCTGAATACGACATAAAAATACAACAACTTTTCAATGATATTTCAAGAAAATGAATGAAATGACAAGAAAAAATTATGAAATTGTAGAAAAGCTGTTCAAGAACAAAATGATTGATTTAAAAGATAAATACCAACTTTTAATTAAAACTGCGATTGCACCAATGTTGTATGGCCTCCCAAGATGCATAAGGAAGGAGTTCCGCTAAGACCTATATATTCATATGTTAATTCCCTGTCTTACAAGCTATGTAAATATGTTGTTAATGTCCTGAAAAATAGTACCAAATCCTCATAATACAATGTTACCCTGCAAAAACGCTCCACGTCATCTGACTAGTCATTTTACCGTCATTGTGCGGTCACGCCCCTTGTTAAATTTTAGTCACGTTTGCATTAGCGGGAGTAGATTTTTTACATTTTTTTCCATTTCGTACCTATTTATGTGATTGTGCATTCCGCTCCAACTTACAGGATGTGGGCATAGTACACACGTCACAATGCTCGTCAAATGGCGGTCATATTCTCCGTCATTTCACTCTACATTTTCGAGTCATTTGACAATCAATTTTACTGCGGTTTTTCCACTTGTATAACCGCCATTTAACTTGAATTTTACCTCTCGATTTACGTTACCTGGAGCAGCCGCATGAATAAAATATCAACCAAAAAAATTGAATTTTCAATATTTATTTTTAATTATAATAACCAAACATAACATATAATATAAATATTTATTTAAAACATATCATTAGATTTAGTAATTTTTTTCCAAATAAAGAATATTATATATGAGGCGCCTAGATGCAAAACCAGATATTTTAAAATAATATTTAAATTGCGACAATATTGGATCGCCTAGCAACATTCTAAAGACACGTATTGAAAATTCATAACAATTTTCATTCATAACAAATTTAAAAATTTTTTGTGCTTTTCTAAGTTTTACATATCATGGATTCATCTGGTTTTGCATCTTGAAGCCTCATATATACATGAAATTGCAACTTAAATTAATACATTTAATATAAACAAGTAAGGAAGGTTAAGTTTGGGTGTAACCGAACATTACGTACTCAGTTGAGAGCTATGGTGGCAACATAAGGGAAAACCACCATGTAGGAAAATGAACCGAGGGTAACCCTGGAATATGTTTTTATGACATGTGTATCAAATGAAAGGTATTAAAGAGTATTTTAAGAGGGAGTGGGCCCATAGTTCTATAGGTGGACGCCATTTAGGGATATCGCCATAAAGGTGGATCAGGTTGACTCTAGAATTTGTTTGTACGATATGGGTATCAAATGAAAGGTGTTAATGAGTATTTTAAAAGGGGAGTGATCCTTATTTACATAAGTGGACGCCGTTTCGAGATATCGCCATAAAGGTGGACCAGGGGTGACCCTAGAATTTGTTTGTACGATATGGGTATCAAATTAAAGGTATTAATGAGGGTTTTAAAAGGGAGTGGTGGTAGTTGTATAGGTGCGTCGCCTTTTTCGAGATATCGGCATAAAGGTGTACCCGGGGTGACTCTAGAATGCGTTTGTACAATATGGGTCTCAAACGAAAGGTGTTAATGAGTATTTCAAAAGGGCGTGGGGTTTAGTTCTACAGGTGGACGGCTTTACGAGATAGCGCCATAAAGGTGGACCAGGGGTGACTCTAGAATGTGTTTGTACGATATGGGTATCAAATTAAAGGTATTAATGAAGGTTTTAAAAGGGAGTGGTGGTAGTTGTATAGGTGGTCGCCTTTTCGAGATATTGCCATAAAGGTGGACCAGGGGTGACTCTAGATTGCGTTTGTACAATATGGGTATCAAATGAAAGGTGTTAATGAGTATTTAAAAAGGGCGTGGGGCTTAGTTGTATAGGTGGACGCCTTTTCGAGATATCGCCATAAAAGTGGACCAGGGGTGACTCTAGAATGTGTTTGTATGATATGGGTATCAAATTAAAGTATTAATGAGGGGTTTTAAAAGGGAGTGGTGGTAGTTGTATAGGTGGTCGCCTTTTCGAGATATCGGCATAAAGGTGGACCAGGGGTGAGTCTAGAATGTGTTTGTATGATATGGGTATCAAATTAAAGGTATTAATGAGCTTTTAAAAGGGAGTGGGCGGTAGTTGTATATGTGAAGGCGTTTTCCAGATATCGACCAAAATGTGGACCAGGGTGACCCAGAACATCATCTGTTGGATACCGCTAATTTATTTATATATATAATACCACGAACAGTATTCCTGCCAAGATTTCAAGTGTTTTTTATTTCGCCCTGCAGGACTTTTTCATTTCATTCTACTTAATATGGTAGGTGTCACTTACAAAGTTTTTGCTAAAGCTATATTTTGTGTCAAGAAAATATATTCGTATTTGGTATAGAATCATGGCATTTTTTCGTTTTTCGTAATTTTCGATATCGAAAAAGTGGGCGTGGTCATAGTCCGATTTCGGCCATTTTTATACCAACACAAAGTGAGTTCAGATAAGTACGTGAACTGAGTTTAGTAAAGATATATGATTTTTGCTCAAGTTATCGTGTTAACGGCCGAGCGGAAGGACAGACGGCCGACTGTGTATAAAAACTGGGCGTGGCTTCAATCGATTTCGCCCTTTTTCACAGGAATAAGTTATCGTCCCAGAATCTTGGCCCCTATCAAACTTCACAAGGATTGGTAAATTTTTGTTCGACTTATGGCATTAAAAGTATCCTAAACAAATTAAATTAAAACGGGCGGAGCCACGCCCATTTTGAAATTTTCTTTTATTTTTGCATTTTGTTTCACCATATCATTACTGGAGTTGAATGTTGACATAATTTATATATATATACTGTAAAGATATTAAATTTTTTGTTAAAATTTTACTTAAAAAAATTTTTTTTTAAAAGTGGGCGTGGTCGTTCTCCGATTTTGCTAATTTTTATTAAGCATACATATAGTAATAGGAGCAACGCTCCTGCCAAACTTCATCATGATATCTTCAACGACTGCCAAATTACAGCTTGTAAAACTTTTAAATTACCTTCTTTTAAAAGTGGGCGGTGCCACGCTTATTGTAAAAATTTTACTATTTTTCTATTTGCGTCATAAGTTCAACTCACCTACCAAGGTTCATCGCTTTATTCGTCTTTGGTAATGAATTATCTCACTTTTTTGGTTTTTCGAAATTTTCGATATCGAAAAAGTGGGCGTGGTTATAGTCCGATATTGTTCATTTAAATAGCGATCTGAGATGAGTGCTCAGGAACCTACATACCAAATTTCATCAGGATACCTCAAAATTTACTCAAGTTATCGTGTTAACGGACAGACGGACGGACGATGGCTCAATCAAATTTTTTTTCGATCCTGATGATTTTGATATATGGAAGTCTATATCTATCTCGATTCCTTTATACCTGTACAACCAACCGTTATCCAATCAAAGTTAATATACTCTGTGAGCTCTGCTCAACTGAGTATAAAAAGAAGTAAATACTTTAATAATAACGTAAAAAATATATTAATTGCTTTGAAATATATTGCTGCAACAGCTAACTTTATATTTGGACAATTCAGAAGTGTGTTATATTCATTTAAAATCTGAGTTGTTTCCATGGTTTCGAATAAAAAATTTGATTATTTGAATCAATTTAAGTCTACAACTTAAAGCTAAGTAGAAATTTTGATTATATTTACTCTTTTTTCAGATCAAGGATATTAAAAGGTGTCATGGAATCCGATTGCTGTCGTATTGAATTTGAAAGTAATAAAGTAAAATAAAGTATGAACTTAAAAATGTAGGACTAGTAATTGAGTCAGACTTATTATTGTTCTAAGTCTAATCATTCAAGCAATAATTCTGCAACCCTTAGCAGGAGTATTGATTGGTTTCAAGTATAATTCCGACAGCAATCGGATCACGGCATACCTTATTATATATGTACATGAAATTGTAACTTAAATTAATACAGTTGATATAAAGAAAAGTAAGTATTTTAATAATAAATAACCTCGCCTTATTGGTTTTTATTTTCCAATTGAAATCTTTTCCAAGCGAACAGAAAATAATTTTAAGCTTTAGAAAAAACTCCAATTATTTGAATCAATTAAACCAACAACAGATTAGATTTACTCTTTTTTTTCAGATCAAGAATATTCAAAGGTGTCGTGGAATCCGATTGCTGCCGTAATTGATTTTTAAAGTAATAAAGTAAAGTAAAATATGAATTTAAAAATGTAGGACTAGTAATTGAGTCAGACTTATTATTGTTCTAAATCTAATCATTCAATCAATAATTCTGCAACCCTTAGCAGGAGTATTGATTGGTTTCAAATCTAATTCCAACAGCAATCGTATCACGACATACCTTATTATATATGTACATGAAATTGTAACTTAAATTATTACAGTTGATATAAAGAAAAGTATTTTAATAATAACATAAAAATATATTAATTGCTTTGAGCTATATTACTTCAGCGTCGTCTAAGTGGCCAGCACTGTACATACCAAAATATTGTTATTTTACAATATATTATATTTATAATAAATAAATGCTTACAAAGCTTAAGCGTTTTTTGTTTTAAATTTACTGTCAAATTAAAATTTTAATAAATTTCACACTTCAAACGGCCGCCGCTACAACCTACACTAAACCCATTAAAAGAATGCGTAATCCTTTTTCATGCTCATACAAAAATTGTTAAGCTTTCGCTGCGGCAGTCAAACGTTCTGTCGTGTTGTCGGTTATTAAATAGCCATTGATTGTTAATGTTCATGCAATAGCCATTGGTGGGAATTGAATTCGTCATAAAGGCATGGTCCTGCGCAAGCACATCGCTAATCTGTGTTAGCAAAAGATATGATGACACTGTCTTCGATAGATAGCCGGACCAGCCGCTACTAGGAGAAGTAGAGATGATCGTTTGTGTCGGTGGCAGCAGTTTCCGTACAGTGTGATGAATGCTTCTCTGTCTTTTCCAATTGCTTGGCGGCAGCAATTTTTGCTGCTTGTAAAGCTTCAGCTGTAATGCAAATAAATAGATGGGTTAAAGTGGTTTTCGTATGTTTTTCAATAACTCACCGTTTAATGCAATCATCACAGCCTTTTATTTTAAATACGTGTACTGTTTCCGTATTTGAAGTGGCTCGTAAGAAATATCCATGTACCGAAAATACCAATGATGCTATACGCACACAACGCATTGTACCACGTTGAAACTCTTGCACACGCTGTCCATTCTTTACACATAATAATTGGTGAGAAATTTTGTGTTGATAAGCGACTTTTATGAGCTTTTATTGCAATGCTTGGCTTCAGTTTGGTTGTATTGAATATGAGTGGCTCACCGCTTATATTACTAATGGGATAAGCTAGACAGACCACAGATCCAGTTCGTTTGGTGCAATATTGATGTAACAATTTCATGTCTCGTATATCATGAATATGTATACTATCCGTCTAGTGCGTACAGCGAGCACAATTGATTGAGAGGCATTGATGTTGGATATGAGTTGAGGTTTACCTTGAGAGCTATCGGTACCCAAACATTTTTAACACAAAAAATTATGCAAATGTTGGAAATGTTCAGTTGGCACTGTTGAGAAAAATATGGATCAATGAACACGAGTAAAAGTGAAAGATTTCTTTTACCTTTTGTTGTTATTGTTGGTGCTGTTGTTGCGCTTGCATGTAAGTTGGTGGTCTATTGGATATTGGTTGAGCATCTTGCTGAGAAGCATTATTTGGAGGAGCACCTAGTAGGTTAGCATTTACAAATGGTGTATTGGGTTGCGGAGCAGTCGGAGACGGTTGCTTCAATGGATAGGCCGCTCATAGAATTTGTTAACTGTTGGATGAAGAAAAGAGGAAAAATAAATATATGATTTACATCGTTTGATTTATTGGGCAAGCTTAAGTACATTATTGAAGTTTATTGAGGAAAACAATTGTTGCTTCTAATAGATTTGAGAAAAATATATTCAATTATCACACCTATTCAGATTTGCATGAACGTTTTATATTTACCTGCAAAAATTATATATATTCGACATTATTTCATGGTCCAAAATTACCACACGTCTGCAGCTAATAATTATTTCTTATTTTTTAAATACCGCCTCTGTTTGCATCTGTTGTGGCTTAGGGTTATGCATTTGCTGAGGTCGTCCTTAAACGTTAATCGACCTAGCAGTTTGAAAATTTCTAGAAAATTAAAAAAAAATCAGAATAGTCAAGTCATGTTATAAGTATGTTTTTAAGACAAAAATTACCAAATAAAGCAACGTGCACTATTTTTAGCTTTGAGAGTGCTTTTTTATTATTTCCACCACTCCAGTTAAACAGATCGAGCACATCATCGCTAAATATCTGTTTTGCCACACCACAAAGATCGCCGGACGTGCCCTTGAGAGCGAAAAAATATGTAATCTACAAATAATGTTGCTATGAAGTAATATATAAAACTAAGAACAACGAGTATAAACACTATACAAAATTTGTTAAAATTTAGTTTTAATAATCTTTAATTGACAAACCTACCTTTTTTAAAACCTGTGTAGGTTTCCAAATGTTGTTGTGCTGCGGTTTTGGGGTTGAAAAATGTTGTTTTCTGGCTTCTGCTTTAGGAGTGGATATCGCCGGTGGCGAATTGAAGGAAACGTTATCCATATTTCTTCACCAGATATGTTTGGCGCAAATAAAAATAAAAACGAAAAGAAAATTGTTAGTGTAGTATATTCAGGTTCGTTTGTTAATGGCCAGTTAACTATAACCGGCAGTTTATTTCAAGGATATGAAAAGGGCTGTTAATGTACAAATTCATGAAGGAGGTGGTGCAAGATTGGAATTAAATTAAAATTAGCTTGAAAAGGTATGCAAAAATATTTATATTCAATATTTTGTTTCGGACTTCGTAATGGCTGTTTACTTATACCGCTCGCATTTAATATACCAAGTGCAGGAAATGATTCGACAGGTTGGGAGAAGTAACTACATATTTGTTTAAAATTATAACCGATAGCTAGCTCTTCTCCTAATTCTATACGAATATCTGTCACTTTAAATGTTCCCGTGTCTCGATTATAACAAAATGAATCCTTTCTTTTTTCGGATTAATATAAAACTGTCAAATGTAAATTTGTTTGTTCTATTAAGCTTTTTCTTTCTTCAAGGCGTAAATATAACTGCTGCAAAATGTCAGTGGGGGACTTTATAAGTTTCTTTAAATGCTGCCTATAATTTTCAAATTTGCAGGCTGAAAAAGAGTCTAAAGGACCAATTTCTTTTGCGCAATCTGCTAAAGGCAATAAGCCATGAATATTAAAACTAATTTTATAGTCCCCGTAAATATCTCCAAATAAATTTACAAATTCCGAGAATAATTGCAAATACGATTTTTCGGAGTAGAGAATGCGTATACTGGTATGTAATAGAAGAAAATGGTAGCACAAATCATCAGCAACACAATCCTTTAAAATAAATATTCCCGAGTACAATAAGAACTGTCTATATTCTGTAGACTTCCAAATTTCATGTTCATTAAAATTTCTGCAATTTCTCCCGAATTCAGACGGCACCCACGCAAAAACTAAATTAAACTTATCGTTCATAATACTAATGTTCGAGTTATTAACTAAAAGACCGAGTAACTTCTTAGCTACACCTAAATCCACGAGATGCATGGGATCTAGAGGAAACTGAGAAACCATTCCAAAATTAGCTGCTTCTAAAACATTTCCTTCTTCCCGAAACTCAAACTGTGGTGTGCCTGATCTTTCCTATTTTTGAATGAAAAATCGGTTCTTAATACACTGGACTCTTTACAAAAACACACTGCTTTATTCAAAGTTTTCCCAACTTGACAAAACTTAGGGCAGCCATTATAGGCGTTATGGTTTTTAACCCCCGTAATAAAAGCTGTGCGGGGCGAGTCACAAATAAATAAACGAACATCAAACTTTTTCAAGACTGGATGCCTAAACCGACTTTTAAACCATTTTTTTCTTAACAAAACTACTTCGCTACAAAATTCTTTCATAAAATCATTTACGTTAAGGGCTTTTGTTTCCCTGAGAAGCAGGCAATAGTAAAAAGGGGTCTTTTGGAAAATCTACGATTGACCCAAGAATCGGCCACAAAACTTTTTTTGAGCTGTTAAACACGTTCAATCCATCTATTCCAACATCTATTAAACGCGTCTTTTTCATTCAAACATGGAAAACGATTTAGATTTAAAATACGCTTGAATACCAAAATACGCGAACTCTCCACCCGAAATATTTTTTACAGCCAAATTACTTATGCTTGTCTAGAACAAAGTTTGTGCACACAAAGGAAATTCATTGTAGCCCATTTTGCTTAAGGCTACAAGTAATTTACTTATATGCGATTGGCAAATGTTGCATTCCATTGCCCATGATTTCAATATTTGGAATTTGGTATCCAAACTTGGATGAAATTCGTTTTCATTTTCTGAGCTGGAGTCTGAATCAGAAAATTAAAGGAATTTTCTGGGCAAAAATTTAGCGTAATGGCGAAAGCTCCGCTGTTATCACTTTCCATCTCAGGAATGTACATAAACGCTTATAATTTTCCGCGCTTTGCTCACACTCTTTCTTTTGTTTACGCGTTAATTATAAAATGATAGCTTCTTCATAATATAGGTATATTTCCGCCTTACTCACCAGTTGTATGTTGTGAATAATACATATTCCTATCGTCACCAATAATGAAAATGATACTAAAAGAAAAAGGGAACAGGAGACAATGATTTCAAGTTGTCTTTAAAAGAAGATTGAAAAAATGTATTAACACTCGACGATGGTGCTATTGTTTATTCAAAAGATGTAAATGAACCCAGCGAAACCGCATTATCGTTTGTATTTTTGGATATACCACCTGAAGATTATTTGCCTGCATTATAAGAGCTGGATTCTTAGCTTGGCAAGCGCAAGGCACTAGCACAGAACGTCCGATTCCCAAGGCAGCCGGTGCTATGTAACCGCAATTCCTACATCTGCTATCATTGACCAAGCCTAATTAAAGACATGTGACGCCAGAAGGCAAAATTAACCTGAAGTAACTTCCCAATGACCCCAAAAAAGTCTAAAAATCATCCGGATGTGACACCAGAGGATCAACAGAGACGCACCAAAATAAAAAAAGTTTTATGTAGGGTGGCAACCCTGCAAAAATCGTGTGACCAAAAACGCACACAGCCACACGAATTTTCGACAGGGGTGACGA